>JAACNH010001197.1:0-93439 GCA_019447015.1 Hymenochirus boettgeri
AGAGGATAAGGAGCATGTAAACGACCATTAATGGAAGTAATCATTGATAATCCTAATGTATGTTTACAAATGCAGGAGTCCTGCTGGAAAAGCTGTCGAACTTGAAATAATAGCGTTAAAGGAAGGTATGATGAATTGTATAGCAGAATCATGGCTTAATTATTCACCGACTGGAGCAGTAAATATTGAAAAAAAAAGGGTACTCCTTATTTATACATTACCGAGTTAATAAGAAAGGAGGATGATATGTTATGTATGTTAAACAAATTGAGCCAAATTTACAAGATGGAATAGATGGGGAGCAAACGATGCGGCAGAAACATTATTGGTGAACTGTGTACAGGAAGCACGAGGTAGGTAAATTAATTGTTGGAGTGTGTTCTAAAGCCACCAAATGCGGGAAGGTGGAAATGATCTCCATCTGCAGTTGGCGAAGGCTGCTGTATGGGGCTGTTCTGGTTATGGGGATTTTAACTACCCGAAATAGATTGGAGTGAATGGAACTGCCAGTCACCTCACAAGGTATAAAGTTCTTAAATTTCCTATATGAGCATTTTCTTTCAACAGATGGTAAAGTTCCTACGAGAAAGAATGCGTTGTTGGATCTGGTGATATCTATACCCGCAGAGCTCATTTTGGAGATGAAGGTAAGGGAGCGCTTAGGGATAGTGACCATGAGATAAGTGTCATTTAATATCGTTGCAGAAAACTTAAGTGCCACTGGCTTAACAAAAACTTTAACTTTAGGAAAGCTAATTTTAGCTTTTAAGGAATCGCTCCTGCTCCATAGACTGGGGGGAACTGTTTCTAGGTAAGAAATACGTGGCAGATGTGGCCACTTTTAAAGGGATATTAAACTATAACATTACCAAATCGGTTCCTTTAGGAACAAGTGTAAAAAACATTAGGTCCCCATCCTGCATGGCTTAATGCTCAGGTACAAAAGGGAATGGAAAAAAAGAAAAGGGCTTTTAAATTTTGAAAGCAGCAATCAGAACAGGCTTCCAAGGGACTTCAAAGTGTATAAAGTGTGCAAGAAAGCAATTAAACTAGCTAAAGATAAATGAAATACGGATTGCCGCACAAAGCAAGTCCAACCCCAAATAGGTTTTTTAAGTTATATAAATGGTAAAAAATGAGGACCTGAGAATGTGGGACCATTAAATACTTGGAGCTGCAGGTGGTTGTAAGGAATGCCAATGGCTAATCGCTAACCCCGTTTTTTATCGCGTTCTTTACTGTTAGAATCCTTACAGTAGGGATCGTAACAATGCGGGAGAAACTGAAGAGTTTTTGCACATTGGATACATAAGATATGTACCGGACATCATTAGACAAAGTTATATCATAAAGCGCCAGGACGATGGATGCAATCCTAGGATTTTAAAGAGCTTAGTTCATGTTCTAGCAACACTGTGTCTTCATCTTTCAGATTCGCTTTTGTCTGGGGATGTGCCGCTGGATTGGAAAAAAGCCATGTAATCCAATATTCAAAAAGTGTATCGTTTCACGCCTGGTATACTATAGACCTAGTAGCCTAACATCATGTGTAGGGTAGGTGATGGAAACTTGTTAAGGGATCATATCCTTGACTTTTGTCTCCATAGATCATCTGTATTAGTTATTCGATCCATGGATTTTATGAGAAATAGATCATGCCAGACAATTTAATTGGTTTTTATAAGAGTGAATAAGAAGTTAGATTCAGCACAGCTGTGGTATGTGTTATATTTGTGATTTTTGCAAAGCCTTTGATACTGTGCCACATAGGGCGCTATTATAAACTGAGAGACTGTTGGCCTTAGACGAAAACCTTTGGTTCATGGATAGAGAACTGTTATTGGACCGCAAACAGAGAGTGGTGGTTCATGAGCTACATCTATGTGGCTAAATTTCTAAGCGGTGTTCCTCGGGTTCTTGTACTGGGGGCCGCTTCTGTTTAATCTGTTTATACAGAGACTTAGAGGGGGCATTGAGAGACAAGGTCCTCTGTGTTGCTGATGACCGAATTATGCAGAGCTTTGGAAACTTCCAATATGTGCAAGTGCTGCAAGCTCCTAGTAGATGTCAAAATTGGGCAGCGAATGGCAGATGAGATTCAATGTTGATAATGTAGGGTGATGGCCTTTGGGTTAATAATCCCATGTGCCACCTACACCATAAATAACTCTGTGTTAAGTGCCATCTGAAGGGAAAAAGATTTGGGGTTCTGGTAGAGAACAGCTTGCTGTAGCAAACAATGCAGGTATCAACAGCTAGAGCTAGCAAGTATTGTCTTGTATAAGCAGGGGAATGGATCAAGAGAGAAAAATTTATCTCCCTCTTTACAAGGAACTGTAAGGCCACATTTGGAGATATGCGGTGCAAGTTTTTGGAAGTCCCATATACACAAAGGGACAACTTGGAACTTGAGGCAGTTCACAGAAGGGAACTAATATATAAGGGAATGGCGGGGGCTTGAATATGCAGGCAGATTAGACCAAGTTAGGGCTGTTTACATTGGAGAAGCGGCGTTTTGGCGTGGGACATATACCCTTACTACCAATATATAATGGTATCTTGCTTGCGCTTGGGGTTATGGGTAGGGGAAGGGTTGAAACAAAAGTAAAAATAATAAATAGGTTAAGATCAGATCTCTGTAACACCCAGTTTAAAATGACAACTTCCTATATTAAAATTAACTTCAACCACTCACTTTGTCCTATCCACCACTAGAGATCATGCAGGCTTCACCTGTGCTGTTCTGATGCTTGCTTGGTTCTGTATAGTTCCCAAAAACCTCTGGCACACAGGAATAAGGTTCACAAACTTATTATCGGCAAATTAAAAAACAATAAAAAGCACTAAAAACCTTGCAAAAAACTCCCATTTAGCAGTTTTTGAAGTTGACTCTCTGCTATGGTGTGGCCCCTTTCAGTCGTGGCTTGTGTAGGTAGTTCCTACGCGTATTTCGCTGTTGTTTAAATCCTTACAGCTTCATCAGGAGATGCCCTGTATAAGCTGTAAGGATTAAAACAGCGAAACGCGTAGGAACACCTCACAAGCACGACCTTAAAGGGCCACACATAGCAGAGAGGTGAACCTTAAAAAACTGCTAATGGACGTTTTTTGGCAAGGTGTTTTTTAGTGCTTTTTTATTGTTTTTCATTGCTATAATAAATTTGTTGGCACCTTATTCCTGGTGCAAGTTTTTGGGAACTATACAGACCAAGCACGATAGAACAGCACAGGTAAAGCCTGTCATTACCCCCTAGTGTGGATAGCACAATGAGGGTTGAAGTTTAATTTTTAATTTGGAAGTGTCATTTTAAACTGGTTTGGTTTACAGAGATCTTGAGTCTTAACCTATTTATTATTTTTTTACTTCTTGTTTTAACACCTTCCCTACCCATACCCCCAAGCGCAGCAGATACCTGTTTTTTAAAGATTTTAGATAAACACATTCGTGGACAACTGTGCAGTGAGCCACCCTACTTAAGGAACCATTCCCTACCACAACCATAGCGCGGGAGTACCCATCTCGACTATTATTTCTTAATATATTATGGCCCATACAGTGAACTCTCGTTGCATTGTTCACTAATAGGTCATATCAGAGAACTCGTGGACATCCTTTAAGGTTGGAAGAAAAGAAGTTTCATCTTCAAGTTGGAGAGTTTCTTTACAGTGAGAACGGTGAACGTGGAACTGTCTTCCAGCAGAGGTGGTAATGGCAGTTCATTGAATAACTTTAAAAAAGGCCTGGATAAGTTTCTAAAACTAAAAAATATTGAAATTACTGGTATAATGCTATAGATCTGGTTGATCCAGGATACTTTCCGATTGCCGTTTGGAGTCAGGAAGGAACTTTTTTCCCCCCCTTTTTAGCTGGGGTTTTTTGCCTTCCTCTGATCAACTGTTAGGTAGGTTAAAAAAAAAAAAAAAAAAAAAAAGGGAATATGTGGACTTGATGGCGAATGTCTTTATTCAACCTTAATTACTATGTTATATTTACTATGAACGGACCCATTAAAGTCTATGGGAGGCAAATAGTTCGAAAAGTTCGAGTCAAATACAACTAAAATATTAATGGTAACTTAATGTAAATGGCTGTGGGACCCGGAAATGGTCTGGGAACATGTTCCAATATCCAGGACTTTGGTAAATCGATTTTAACTCTCACGCGCTGTACTTTCGAAGCTTTCGCGTTCGAACGTTCGAGGTACATGGACATTTTACTCGCAGATTCGATGCTCGCGTATAGCTGTAATGGAACCTTTACTCGCAAATTCGATGTTCGCGCCTAGATACCATGTAATTTTACTCGCGGATTCGATGCTCGAAACGTTCGAACATTCTAAAATCATCGAAAGTCCGGAAATATCGAAAGTCCGCGTCCGAGATAGTTCGAGAAGTCCGGGTCCGTTCGAACTCGAACAGTTCTGCTCGAACTCGGTTCGAGTGCTATGCCATCCCTATTGTACAGTAGGTAGGATGTAAGGTTACATTTATCATTAATAGAATATAGATATAACAATATACTGTGCTGGTTACCAGATTAGGAGGATGTAAGGGTGATTTATCATATATAGATATATAGATACATATACTGTGCTGGTTACCAGATAGGTAGGAGTCAGGCGTAGATTTATCATATATAGATAATAGATATCCATAACTGTGCTGGTTTACGGATAGGAGAGAGGTAGGGGTAGATTTATCATATATAAATATGATATCATAAAATACTGTGCTGGTTACCAATAGGTAGGAATGTAGGTAGATTTATCATATATAGATATATAGATACCATATACTGTGCTGGTTACCAGTGGTAGGATGTAAGGTAGATTTATCATATATAGATATATATATACCATTACTGTGTGTGGTTACCAGATTAGGTAGGATGTATGGGTAGATTTATCATATATAGATATACATATACTGTGCTGGTTACCATGTGTGGAGAGAATTCCAAAAAAATTTGTATATAATTTCTTATAAATACATAAGAGGCACAAATTATAATGGGAGCAGAAGTGGAATATTGTTTAATATAATATTCAACTGGAGGTTGAATATTAAAAAAAAGTGTTCCACTGCAGCTGCCATACCCTTCTGGCCATCCACTGTTCAAACCTAGAATGTTTTTTTTTTTTTAAGTAAAACCCTCTGTGGTGTAAATCTTATGATATACACTGTATGCTGCAAAATTATCCCTTAAATGTAACGGTGGGTAGACATTGCATTAATTTTAATCAGGGTTTAGTTATGTCAATAGTGTCATCGGAATCAATCCGCAGTTTAAGGAAAGATCACTAGATAGATAGATAGATAGATCGAAGATAGATAGACAGATAGACAGATTACATACAGACAGACAGACAGACAGATATAGAATAGATAGATGAAGAAGATAGATGATAGATCAGATAGATAGATAGATAGAGTAGAAGGGACAGTAGCAGACATACATAACAGAACAGACAGACCCCAGACAGATGCGATAGATAGGATAAGATAGAGTAGATATGATGATAGATAAGATAGAAGATAGATAGCATAGAAGATAGATAGACGATAGACAGACACTAATAAGATCGCCAGACAGACAGATGATAGATAGATAATGAAAGATAGATAGTATAGATAGAATAGATGCTAGATATGATAGAGATGAGAGTAGATAGATTAGATAGATAGATGACGTAGATAGAAATAAGATTAGACAGATAGACAGAGCATACATACAGACAGACAGACGGATCGATTAACGGAGAAGATAGATAGCCAACGGTCAAGAGACGCCTGCGCAAGATAGATAGATAGATAGATAGATGTAGATAATAGATAGATAGATAGATAGATAGAACGAATAGATCAGAAGATAGATAGCACTTAGATGATAGATCAGATAGATAGATAGAAGGATAGATAGTATAGTAGAGATAGATGAAAGATAGATAGCATCAAGAAGATAGTAGATAGATAGATAGATTAGTGATAGATAGATAGAGAGAAGATGATAGATATAGATAAATAGTAGATAGACAGAGACAGCACATAATACAGACAGACAGGACGGATAGATAGATAGATAGATAGTAGATAGAAAGATAGATACATAGATAGAGAGATAGATAATAGAAGATAAGATTATGATAGATAGATAGATAGTAATAGATAGTAGATGATAGATGCAGAATAGATAGATGATGATAGATAAGATGAACAGAGATTAGACTAGAATATCGATAAGATGGATGATGATTAGATATGACCTGGGGGAGATATGGGAGTGAGGATTATGTATGATAAGATGATAGATAGATAGATACTAGATGAGAAGATAGATAGATAGATGATAGATTAGATAATAGTATGATAGATAGAGATTAGATAGATGAAATATAGATAGATAGATAGATGATAGATAGATAGAAGATGATAGATAGATAGATAGATGATAGATAGATAAATAGCTAAGATAAGATAGACAGACCCGCCCCTCACCTCCAGCCAACAGACGAGTACAACTGAACGTACGCCTAACGATACCTAATGACAAGATAGTCGATAGAAAACACATCAGATAAGACCTCTAGATAGTAATAGATAGATCCAGATCTGATAGATACGAACTAAAACTGAAGATTGACTCAAGATCTACCGAATAGACTAGACTCGAGATCTGATACACGAACTCCCACCCGATGATAACCCGATAGATAGAGTAGATACTACGGCCATAGACACTCCAGAAGCATAGCGAACTACCCGGCCAGATAGAACCTGAATAATAGTTACCCCGAGAGTCAGGAGAAAAAAAGTGATAAATGAGAATAGATAATGCAGGCTATAGAGATAGATGAATGATAGATAGATAGAAGATAGTACACTACAGATACGACAGACAGACTATAGATAGATAGATAGATAGATAGACTAGATAGATAGAATCGAAGATAGAGATAGATAGAGATGATAGATAGATAGATAGACTAGATGAAAGATGACGATAGATAGATCGATAGATGAGATTAGATAGACAGAGATAGATAGATATATAGATAGATAGATGATAGATAGTATATGATAGAGATTAGATAGATAGATAGATAGATGATAGATAGTGTAGATAAGATAGATAGATAGATAGATAGATAGATAGATAGAAATTAGATAGATAGATAGAGTAGATAGATAGATAGATAGATAGATAGATAGATAGATGATAGATAGATAAATAGATACATAGACAGATAGACAGACATACATACAGACAGACAGACGGATAGATAGATAGATAGATAGATAGACGATAGATAGAATAGATGAAAAGAGTAGATAGATAAGATTAGATAATAGATAGATAGATAGATAGATAGATAGACAGAGATAGATTAGATAGTAGAGATCTAGATAGAAGATAGATAGATAGATAGATAGATAGAGAGATGATAGATAAATAGATAGATAGATACGATAGATGACCGATAGATAGATAGATAGATAGATAGATAGATAGATAGATAGACAGAGAGAGATAGATATATAGATAGATAGATGATAGATAGATAGAGAGATAGTAGATAGATAGATAGATAGATAGATGATAGATAGAAGATAGATAGATAGAGAGATGATAGATAGATAGAAATAATAGATAGATAGATAGATGATAGATAGATAGATAGATAGATAGATAGATCGATAGATAGATGATAGATAGTAGATAGATACTAATATATAAGACATTTTGGGTCATACTTGCACAAGATAATTTAAGTTCAGTTTAGTTTCAAATAATTAATTGCTTTCTTTTAAAAACTTTTCATGGTTCAGCAGCATATCTCGGGTGTTATAAATGCTCTCATTTACAATGATTGGAAATGTAGTTTATAATAATAGACCTCTGAATTCTGATAAATTTTGCTCTGTGACCTGCATAGAAATGACTTTAGAGACATTTGACATATGCCTGGGCATCCAAGAGTGGGACTGGCTCATTAAATTCTCTAAATTGACTAAAAGTCCATGAAGCTCAGCTGGAGCAAGTCTCAAGCATTTGGAATAGTAACTGGGAATTCCCTTGGGGCGATGCATCACCTTAGCAAAAAATGGCTTATGAAAAAGAATGAAAAGAAAAATTAGGGATTTATCTGTTAAGTCTTTAGATGATGGCAGTGGTTTGCACCATCATCAGATCATTTTGTCCATCAAAACAGAAATTATGCGTCAATAGCACATTTTATATTGAAACTTGTTTTTGAGGCTGTAAATTTTGATTCCACAATGGAATTTTGACCTTTATACTAACCTTTAAAGGGTAGCTACCGAAAAAATGGACTTTACTAAATACATGCAAGTAGCAATTACTCTGAAGTGTGTGGCTTGCTGCATGCCTTCATACAGTACTTGTTTTGCTCAGGTTCAGTATCCCCCCCCCCTTTCGTCTAACCTGACTTTTTAAAATTAAGCTTGCCAATAATTACTATCATTTCGCACTGAGAGATGGTATTCCCCAACTTTTACCCATCCAGTTACAGGCGAAGCATCTTATCTTAACAATTAGATAGCTAAAGGAATAGGGGACAGATCAGCAAACAAGTATAGTGATAGTGATATTTGGAAGAATGCTAGTTTCAGTAATGGACAATTTAATTTTTTTTTTCCAGTGTGCATTCCTTTTAAACTTTTTAGGGAACAATCTGTGGAATTCAGTTAGATTACTGAACTTATTTAGTTTACTTCTTGAAGATGTTTCGTAAGTCATCCAACTGGCTTTCTCACTTTTGAATGAATAAACAAGAATCTTGGCAAAAAATTGCCTTGGAATATGTCTCAATCACCATCGACCGCAAGGTGTCAGGGACCTCCTAAATGCAACTTTAATTCCAGTTGATTAATTTAATACCCAAGATATACCATTACATGGATGAAAGAGAACCTTCACTAGCATTTCAGAGCTGTGAGTTTGAACCTAAACCAGGTTGGTTTTAAAACTCTGGTACACCCTGTTAGCACTAATACCTAGAGCACTGAGTCCTGAGATACTAATATAGAGTTATATGGGAGTATCTGTTCTTTCTGTGACAGCCACCACTCATTTTAAATTTTAATTGTAAAATCCATATCACTTTTTCCAAACCAACATCTAAACAGTAATAATCTCACCATCGCGAAGTATTTTTTGTATAAATTCAAAATTGCCTTCATTTACTCTTACTAGAGAAAGATCAATACCTCTGTTTCCCCACACCGTCTTTATGATTATGAGAGCTATTAAAACGCCTACAATTCGCTCCACAATAATGCGGAGTATTTGCGTCATTCACCTGACTTGAGTTGCTGATGGTTCCATTAACACATTAGTTGTATGCATATTACCAAGACTAGGTAATTATTATAGTGCAGTCTATGCTTTAGGTAGGAGACAGCACTCATTAGCAGACGTACACAATATTATTGACTACAAGCGGTGAGATAGAGATAAGAAGCAGCTATATTGCTAACAGAAGGAAATTATAACATTCCCATTTAGAATACATTAGCGATGCAATAAAGATATCTTAAAGGTTTCTTTAATGTTAGAAAAAAAATGAATTGTGTAAAACAAAGAAAATATAAATACATTTTTAAAAATTTATAGAAATCACTGGTGTAAAGTATTTAGCAAATACTAAAGAGAGAACAACAATCAAATTAATAAGGGGAATGGAAAAGCTTGACTAATAAGACATATTAGATACCTGAGGGATATCTGGGTTATACTGGAAAAAAGACCCTGTTGGGATATGATACTTTATACAAATACATTAAAGGGGCTGTACAATAATTAAATATATCATCAGTTAATTTATTGTAACCAACCAACTAATTTAAAATTTATCAAAGTCAAACTGATAAACTAGAAGGGAAAGTTAAGTATAAACTTTGAATTTGGCTTGAAAGACCGCATTTGGAAGGAAATGGTGTGTGTTTGTGCTGCAGATTTTAAAACTCAATAATGCCAATCACGAGGACATTGTTGTTTTTACTTACCCTTTAAAATGGCTGTCACAGGAATGAAGGGTTGATGTCGTTGGTGGATTTGTGGCAGGTTGGGGGATAAAAAAAACTTACTTTTGATGATGATTGTTCAAAATGGGTTTTTTTTTTACTATACTTACCCTTTAAATATGGTGCCCACAAAATGAATGGGTAGCTCATTTGGGTGGTGTACCTGTGTCAGGTTGGAATTAAACAAAACAAACTGTTTTGATTATTGAGCAAAATTTGTTTTTTGTCTAAGTTACCCTTAAATATGGCTTCCACAGAAATGGAAAGGTAGGTCAGTAGGTATGTGTACCTGTGGGGGTGGGGGTAAGAAACCAAACTTTTTTATGATTGGTCAAATTTTTTTTTTTTTTACTTTAGTTACCCTTTAAGTATGGCTGCCACAGTAATGGAGGGGTAGGTCAGTATTGGGGGTTTGAAAAAAATATATTTTTTAATATGGTCAAAATTTGTTTTTTGACTATAGTTACCCTTTAAGTTTGCTGCCACGGAAATTAAAGGGTAGATGAGTAGGTGTGTGTACCTGATTCAGGTTGGGTGTTAAAAAACAAACTTTGTTAAAGTTAGTCAAAATAGTTTTTTGACTATAGTTACCCTTTAAAATGTCTGCATGAAAATGGAAGCATCGGTCAGTAGATGTGTGTACCTGGATCAGGTTGGAGTTAAGAAAAACTATTTTTTTTATATTGGTCAAATTTGTTTTTGACTTTAGTTACCCTTTAAGTACGGCTGCCACAGTAAGGAAAGTAGATCTTTTTTTGTGTGTTGACAACCATAAAATCTTATTGACAAATTATCAAAATTCTTTTTTTGACTTTATACCCTTTAAGTATGGCTGCAACAGGAATGGAAGTGTAGGTCAGTAGGTGGGGTGACCTGTGTGAGTGTGGGGCTTTGTGTTTTTGCATGTATGGCCATAAAACTAACTTTTATTATTGATTGCTCAAAATTAGTTTTTTTTTACTTTAGTACCCTTTAAATATGGCTTCCATGGGATAGAAAGGTAGGACAGTAGGTGGTGTACTGTGTTTGTGTGGGGATTGGAGGGATCACTGTTGTATTTATGACCATGAAAGTGTTTTGAAAGTGTTTTGAAATATTCACATTTGAGGATTGTTACCATTATAGTCTATGGGAAAAAATGTTTCGTAATTTGCCGATAATGCTGTTACGCTTCCGCGGATTCCTTAGCTAGAAGATAGCATTCTCCTATATGCCCCGCAGTCTGTACCGAATTTCATGTCTCTAGCTCAAAAACTGTGGTAGGAGATACAGTCCAAAAGTGGAAGAATAAAACAGAAGAAGAAGAAATAGGAAGTCTTCAAGCCAAATTAACTAGTATTTTTTCAGACAAGCTCATCTGCTGCTGGCTAGGGTGGTTGGACTGCTACGTATAGTTCATAGGAAGGCACACTCCATATAGTATTAAACAATACTATTTATTTGTGCTGAAAAACAATGAATGCCAAAATACACACAACGTTTCGGGGGGTTGGACCCCCCGAAACGTTGTGTGATTTTGGCATTCATTGTTTTTCGCACAAATAAATGAGTATTGTTTAAATACTATATGGAGTGTGCCTCCTATGAACTATACGTATCTAATTACACTTACCTGCAGTGGCACAGGTGTGGATAGAGCACCTCCAATTTTGCCTATCGAACCATCACATTGGATTGGAATTGTTTGACTGCTACTTCTCTACACAACTGAGTTTCGTGCAGCTGATGGATTATATATGGTGCCCCTTACCTGAGCCACGCAAAAGTTTAAACACAACCACAATAACAGGTGTTGAATGGTATGTATAAACAAATAAAGTTAATTTATATTTTTCAAGCGAGGTATGTTTATTTGAAACAGCTATTACAGAGGCCATATATTTGTTATAGCAACTGTTTAGGATTATATTTCTGAAATACCAAAGTAATCATTTATCATTTACAGTACAGTGACAAAGACGTTAGACACTATGTTGCAGTAGAAATGGTTTACTTAGATTTTACCAAGGCTTTTGATACATTGTCACATAAAAGCTGCATAAATCAAGGTCTCCCCCTTGGAATTCTAGATTTACATAAGCAAAGAACTGTCTAAGGACTAAGTGCAGAAATTAATTTTATCAGTTTTGTTCTAATGGGATAAGGTTGTTAAATTGTCTGTATATAGTTCCTAATTGAATTTGTTGATTAATAACATAGGCACTATAGCAATGTCACTGCATTAGATCATGACACAATACTATAAATCACAAGCAAATTTTAATGTATTGCTGATTTATATTAGACTGATATATAAGAAGTAAAGCAGCTAAAACATTGTTACTCAGGGATCAAAACTGAGCAGTGAGTTTATTTATCTCTGTAAGTCTTTACAGGCTATCTCCTCTGCTAAAAAAAAAAATCTTTGCTATTCAGTTTAATTGAAGAACTGGAGGTAAAGGAAAGTAGCCTGGGGCGTAGCTACCAGGGGTGCAGGGAGGCGACCGCACCAGGGCCTTGACCAAGAAGGGGCCCCATTTTATGCTAAGGTTCCAAAACTACCAGTCCGTGTGCCAAGTGTTTTACCAGTGGTCTGTGTACAAAGCATTATTACCACTGTCTGTGTGCCAAATTAACCAGTGTCGACTGTGTGCAGTGCCAGTTTCCCACCAGTTTATCAGTGTCTGCATGTCAAGCATTTAACCAGTCTTTTTGGAACTATTTTACCAGTGTTATATACAAAGCATTTTTCCACTCTCTGTGTGCCAAGCATTTTACTAACTCAGTTGGTTAGTTATCTTAGAAGGTTTGAGGCTCTAAGTTTAGAATACTGTTGGAATCTGATTGAATAGTTTTGCTAGGTGTATGGGTAAAGTAGTGTGCTGTTTTAAAATGAGTGCCCTTAAAAAAGATTATTTAATGATGAATTGGATGTTTTTTTGGAAATGATTATTTGGTTTGCGGTGCCGATTTGTGTTTGCGGCGGTGTGTTTGGGGCTCATGCTCAAATTTTGCATATAAGTCTGTAGTAAGCCTTAGAAAGGAGCTGTGTCATACCTCCCCTTCTCCAATGAAACCGCAGAAAACGGGGACGAAGGTAAGGTACTTACCTGATCATTTGCTCCTTCGCCGCATAGTCTGATAGGTCCCAACTGACTTGGTACTCTATGCGCATGCGCAAGTGCGAAGTGCATGTGCATAGAATTAAGAGTCTGTTGGGGCTTGTCAGAATACGCAGCAGGAGGAGTGAGTGATCGGGTAAGTACCTTAACTTCATCCCTGGCTCCTGCAGGTTTTATAGAAGAACGGGAGGTAAGACACAGCTCCTCTACCTCTCAGCAGTGGAGATACCCTTTAAGTACTAAAAAGGGGACAATTTTCCTTATATAAGCTATAGAATGTGTAATTTAGTGATGAGTTCCAGTTTCAAACCTAACATGGTTTTCAAGCAAAACTGGTAGGGGGTGAATATTCGAAGATCGTGCAGAATTTTTGGAATTTTGAAGGGCGGAATTTAGCATTTAGAGTTTCAAAATTCTGTGTTTAAATTTGATGGCAAAAAAAAAAAAAAAAATTCTGCTTCAGTTGGGTTGATTTGGATTTTTAGTTCTGCAGAATTGGGACACATTCCACTGAACTCCTGGCAGATTGATGATAGTGAATAGAGATTATTATCTGTAGTGTATGTAGTACAATCGGTTCAGCCTGTACTAGAGTGATTGTTCATTTGGGAACCGTGAGTAGAAATCACCTAATTTTACTAAAAAAAATTATTGAATGGAAAATGTTGAGTAGACAATTTGCTATCTATTTGTGCTATGTGTTGAGCAGAAAGCTTTCTAATAACCACAGAATGTTTATTGAATAAAGGTTTGGGAAAACAACATTTCATCACTCATCCGCTACTGTGCTGTTCGTATCTTCCTTGGTTTGCGGCTGATTTTGGCTCTTCTTTCTAGTCAGGGTCTTCTTCATCGCTTGAGATGCACTTCCTGAATATGCAGCTGATATCTATTAGGTGTTTTTGCCTAAAATTAAATTTCTTCTTCCGATCATCTTCTTAGCTTCGTTTTGCCTCCTCTGATTGCCATTATAGTTTGTGGTTTAGCCCTTACTGGTGCGGGGTCTTGTTTGATGTGTTTCCTGGTTAGCAATTCCTGCTTGTTCTTCTTTCTGATTGATGCAACCTGCTCTCCCCCGGACCGTGCCCTGACGATGCATTCTCTTTAATCTCAGTATTCTCCGTACTCTCATGTACCCGTTGTGTACCTACCTTGTCTCTGACTACAATTTCTGTGACTCCTCCTGTTCCACACTTTTGGCCACTAGTAGTGTCCTGTTCACTGGTCACTCTGGTTTTCTCAAGCATCCCAGGCCTCAGCACGGATATATTGAATTTTTAGTACAGGGATTTTCAGAAAGGTTACACCGAAACTTGCTACTGTTGTTTAGTTCCTCTCTAGTGACCAGGGAGGAAAGCTCCATCCTGCAGCACCAT
Source organism: Hymenochirus boettgeri (assembly GCA_019447015.1). Taxonomy (NCBI): domain Eukaryota; kingdom Metazoa; phylum Chordata; class Amphibia; order Anura; family Pipidae; genus Hymenochirus; species Hymenochirus boettgeri. Next base: position 14,522 of record JAACNH010001197.1, read on the forward strand.
TACTGATTACTTTCAACATCTCATTCTACAGATTACTATACAATTATGTTTTAAAACAAAACAAAAGCAATAATTAGGACTGAATTGTAACACAGAAAAAAAAAGAGTACGGTCTAGAAATAGCAGGCCTAAAACAATCTGATGTTAAAAAAAATCTGTTAAGTGGGTAGAAGCAGCTTGTTAATAACCCCCTCCTGACTCAATACTAGTCACAGTTCTTCTGTTGAAAGGAAATGATCAGAGTTTTGTGTCTGTGGAGTCATGATTCCCTATGGTGATACGGTGTCTCTGTTGTTTGAGTCGTGATTGTCTTCATAAAAAGGCAGCTGTGGTTAATCTCACAGTTTTGATATTTTGTCTTTATATATGTTATACAGTTTGCAGTCTTGTTGATTATGGAATTCCGTCAATTTGTTAGAATTTAAAAAAAAAAAAAAACATTTTGCTATGCTAAAAAATCTGGATAGAATGTCATCTGTTACATAGATACATAAAATTCACAAATTATTCAGATAAACTGGGAAATATGGCCTGACATACAGGCCTGACATACATGGCCTGACATACATGGATCATAGTTCTCTACATAACGAGATTTGTAATATGATTTCAGTCCTGCTTCTTATAGGGGAACCAAAATCCAAAAAGTTTTTTTCAGATTTTGGACACTTATAGGCATGGATGGCTTTTTGCAGTATTGCAGCCTTTAACAATTTTTGGTGTGCTCGTAAAGTTATAGTCGCGGACTGTAGATGCATTGTCCATACAATAACATTGACGCCAGCGGTCGTACATTTACTATAACCCTTTTTTAAATATGCCCCTTAGAGGCAAGAAACTTCTGATTGATACGGATGTCCGTCGGTCGCGGACGAATTTGACGAGACTGACGGATATTTGTCCCGGCCAATCGCTCACTTGGGACAAAAAGTCCCTCACTGTTACCCAGCCTGACAGAAATCGTTTAGACCCTATAGGCCGCCTATCGATGTGCCTGATAGTGAGGTGCAGTGTAGCATTCTTGAAGCTGGTGGTTCAGTTCCTCATGCCTGGGGATGACACTATCTACACCTGATCTCTAGCAAATGCTTCTTGGTTATAGAGGGCTGCACCTTGTTAATGTGAAAACTGGTTTCCTGCTGCAACACTTGTAACAATACCTTTGGTTTTTAATTCTGAGCTACTGTACACAGTTCCCCATTATTTCTGTATTAACAAACAAATATATGGATGCGAATTCAGTACAGACCCTGGAATTAATTTTAACTTTGGTTGTATTATGGAAAGTTCTAGGCACTTCCCAGAATTCCTAATCTGAAATAACTTATTCGTTTTCCAAATACATGCAAGGCGATTGCTATCACTCTGGGTAAATCTCCCGAACAGGATTCAATATCGCATTTGCGACTGTGGATAAATCCCGAAAAGGGATTTGTCACAGCGTGATTTTAACGCCAGCCACGAGCTGGCATTAAAATCCAGCGCTAAAAGTAGACCAAACGTGATATAGAATCACGGGACCGGCTGCTTGGGTGAAGCAGTGAACTTAAACTCCAAAAAGAGCACAGCAGCTCTCGGTTAATGAGGCTGATGGTGCAATCATTATCATTTCTGTCATTTTGTGTTAAATTTTAAAGGAGGATTTAATTAATTATTAATCCTTCTAAATGTACTATGTTATTTGCATCTGCAGTGGTGGCTCAACTGGTAAAGCACATGAGTCAATTTTGTCAAATCTTTTACAGCTTAAGGAAAGCAGCGGAATGCTGACTTCTTTAATACAAATACAGATTTTATTATAAGGATTAATATTATTATTATTATTATATAGATTATTAGGACATTTACCTTCTCATTATCTCTTGAACTAACGTTACTTTCTCTACAGTATTTTTATTCGATTGCCATCGTTTTTGTTTCCTATTATCTTTCTAAATGACTTTTTCTTTCCCTTATGTTGTATCAATGCTGTGTATCTACTTCTTTATTTCTCTTTCCTTCTTACATTTCTGTAAACTATTTGGTTGCGGCTTCACATTTTAGATTATTTTTCCTAAGGTAATAAATTGAGGGTTGTATTCATTTTATGCAGAACACCAACCATGCTCTTAGCAAAAGTAAAACAAAATTTCGTAAAATTATAACTATGGTATTTAACTGGCCAAGTCTTTAAAATACACAGTCACAATTACAGAGAAAAAAAAAGGTCAGTTTTCTGATAAGGGTATTTTGCAAATGTTCTTTAAACGGGGAAACTAGCAATAGTCTGTATTAATAATTCTCTTAAAATGTGTGGAACAGCTTGCTTTATTACCTAGTCTTTTTACAGTGTTAGCGAAACTTTTCCAAAAGTTGAATTATATTAGAAGTATTTTTTATTATAAAAGAGCAAATTATATTTATATGTGTACAGTGAACTAAATATAATTTTAAAGTCTTTAACTAGAGAGTGACTTCACTTTAACCCTTTCTTCACAAATTAGCCAATAAACAGCTCCTTACGCTCTCCTAGGAATGGCATGTCTGTCCCATTGAGAAAGAGGAGAGAAAAAAAAATACTGCAAAGCATTTTTTGGTTAGGAATTGCTCAGAAAAGCGAGATATTTATTTTAAACAACAGTTTATGGGCTATTAATAAAATGAAATTGTTTAAAGGGCAATTGAATTCCATTATACTACCAACCTCCTTACCAGTTGTAGTACCCAGTGTGATACTCTAATCATTAGGTCCTCACCTTTTGGTCTTACCATATTATTGAGAACTAGCCCTGCAAACTTGGCTTGGTGAAGCCGGCTCTAGACTTGCCCACCCTCCTCTACAGGGTATTAAATCAATGGGAAGACAGGAGCATGCCTTCCCATAGGTGTTCATGGTAGTCCGGTGCTACAGCAGAGGAGCCATGAAAGTGGCTTCACGAAGCTGAATTTGCAGGGCTCATTCTAACTAGTTAGGTAATGGTGCTCATTGACTCAATGATTGCGGCATGTATGAGCGATTGGCCAACGACGTACAAAAATTTTGCATTGGGCAAGGTGCGGAAAAAATTGTCTGCCAAGACCATTGTATGATCAATTGTTCGCATTGCTGTATCATGTTCACCAATTCCCTGCAGTTTAGTTCCTCACCTTGGGTACTATGGGGGGAGGGGGGTCATTTAGAAGGGTTAATTGTCCTTTCAAATGGAATAAAAAATATTTCTCAATAAATAAAATGTAACCGTTAGAAAACACTTTCATGAAAAGGAAAAATACTGACATTTAGCAGTTTTTAAATGAGGCTCAAATCCTGGCTCAAATTCACAATCACATGGTTCCTTTTCATTTGCCTTTCACTGGTACGTATCCATTGCTATGATATCCATATCGACTTTATAGCTGTTATTCATGTATGGATACAGAAGGTGTATTAGCTGTATCTTCTGTTCCCTGCTGTGCTTTAAGTGGTGGATATCCGCCAGTGTTCCTGCTGTGAAAGCTTCAAGGTGAAAAGTGAAGAGAGGGTAAAATCAGATTACTGGTGGTGGATGGTGTATCTTCATGCACAAATAACCATGGGCTTCTTAAATGCAACCAGAAAATGAATTTTCTAAATGTGTATTAAAAATGAACTGCCAAGGTGCTGAATGCTATTGAATGCAATGTGTTCTGAGCATTTTTAGAAGAATGATCAAGTGGAAGTAATACAAACTTTTATATTTTGTATATAAAGGGCCTGAAATAGATATTTGGGGATTTTCTTCTCCTCTGAGCGTTTGTGGGTCAGCACTCCCTCGATGTTACGATCATGATGAATATTCTTTCTAGGGTTGAGTTTTAGGTTTATTGGAACCGGTTCCGATTTGAAACTGCAGGTTTTTTAAAATGTTGGACTTTCAAACACAAAATTTTTGGTACTTTGATATTCAATGAATTTATCGGTTATTTAAAATTGAATATTCAATATCGAACACGGAATATTTACATTGAATGCAGAAATGTTCAGAACTTCAGCTCCATCGACTATTGAGTTTGTTTAAGAATTTTCAAAAACTTCGAACATTGGAAATCGATTCTATTATTAAACGAGGTAAAGTTTCCTGACATGTCCAGCAATTAAGTATTTACCTGCTCAGTAGAATCTCTTGATCTTGATTTTTTTAACCTCCCAGATTCAAAAGGAAAACAATAAAATGCCTATCGCTTTAAATGGTGAAAATAAAACGTAGAACAAAGCCGCCCTGCTAGATTCGACACTAATATTTTGATTAATAAAAACACATTCAAAGTGTATAACAGGATAGCTTCACTGTCTCAACAAGCTTATCCTTTGATCATATATTCCTCTAATATATTCCATTCACTAAGAAGATGAAATATTATATTTACCCTCTATGACACAAGCTCTACACAAGCCTACACTGTCTAAGGTAGTGAAAGGTGGGTACACCATAGTGATGGTGTGGCCCAATATTGATGTTTTGTACGCCGAACTACCATTTCTGATGCTGACAAAATTTTGGTGTTGGATCAGAAATAGTCATTCTGATCGTAAATTTTCCTCGGTCTCGCCCCTGTAAGGTAAAGGGAGTCGTCCCACTAGTATACTGTAATGAAAGCAGAAAAAAAAGAAGAAAACAGTAAGATCAGAGGCTTTCAACCTGCAGCCTCTTCAGATGTTTGACAACTCCAACTCCCAGAATTCCCGGTACACTCTACAATAGAGTTGCTATTTTCAAACATCCAGACTGGAGGGCCACACTTGCTGTATTAATTGATAAAAAATGCATTGGAAAGGGCACAATCAAAGGAAACAATCGTAAATCTATTTGGAAGAACCATCGTAATTCTCATTGTCCCGCTGATCTTCTGAATTTTAGCTTGAAAATTACGAAAGGTTCTGGTAGATGGGGTAGATGGAAAATTTTCTGCCTTGCCCATTCATATTTTTTTCTATAGGCCAATCGTTATCTCCAATCCATTTTTGGAAACAAGGACAAATATTCTGACCAATTCAAATTCATCTAATTGATCTGGATATCGATGCCGTGTATGGGGGGCCTTAAGTCTCCCATTTTTGTCTCATGAACTACATATTTTGCACATTGTTGCTTTAGATCCTCATTCCCACCGACAAGACGAGATTTCACTCAAGTCTCATTCCATTCTCCTTTCACACCGCTACGCCGCGACTTAATCTGCTACACCTTAGAATGTTTGATACATCTGTATAAACTGATTGTTGTTAATTAAGTTAGTGTGACTAGTCATCCATTCAATAATATTTCTTCTGACAAGTATTAAAGGAAAAGGTCACAGACCATGTAATAATAAAAGTAAAGAAGTTATGAAGTTAATTGCTTTGTTCCCTCCCAAACAAAGTCCAATCAATGGGCAAAAACTGCAATTTTCCTTTTCTTCTTGGATAACATACAGCACTTCAAAGCTCCCTTGGAAGACTGAGATGATTACATGAATCAAAATTGTATTTTAAGATTAAGCTTCAGTTAATAAGCAGACTAGAAAGGAATTTAGTCAATCCGCTCTGTTTTCCCTCATATTAGGTTCTTTCAATGTTGTTCTGTTTCAGAGTTTGTTTAAAGGGCATGTCCACCCCGTCCACCCCCAGCAATAAAACTACCTTTATCTTCAGAGGAGGGGCAAAAGTTTGGACAGGATGTCCCTGCCACAGCCATAATGACGGCTGCAAACAGGAGAAAGACTGTGGTGGAGAGAAGCAGGTAGAAGAGATTAGGACTTGAATGTGGAGAGGTAAAGAAGCATCAGGTTTGGGTGGGGAGTGGGAACGGTAATGCGGATGGGGTTGCAATATGAGTTGAATAAGCTATTGGTCCCTAAAATAACAATAAGTGGGTGCTTTCTTCCTCTGTGAGTGGAAAGGGCTATATCAAGCAGGAAAATAGATAGGAAAATATACTGACTCCTTTGAACAGAAGCTACAAGCCTGTTGTGGTGTCTGAGGATATATGTGGAGCTTAAACCTGAACCTGCTTTTGGGTTGAAACACTGTTACCAACAACAAAGAATAAGGACATTTCATGTGTTGTGGGTTATTTTTGTACTAGTACCATAATAAGGGCTGTATAAGAGAGAAACATCATTTTTATATTTTTTTTAAAAAATATCTCCTGAACCCAGGGTTGCCAGATTTACCCAGTGCCCAAGTGGGAAAGAGCAGGGTAGGGGCAGAGTAGGAGGTAGGGCAGTGCAGCCACTAAGGGGCAGGGTTAGGGGCGTTCCGGGGCACAGAATGTTAGTTCCAGGTAGAGGGCTTCCAGGTTTGTTCTTACGATGGGATTTCAGCCTTGACTTTAGGACTCAGGTTTTTGTCCTTGTAGTCAGGACAATCCCATCAGGGATGCTGGAATTATTATTATAGGGTATATAGTATTGTATAGATAGAATTGGACTTTTTTATTTATTATTTTATTGTAACCATTGTTAGAAAGTGAGAGTTTTTCCCCTTTTATTAGAGGTGGAAATGATTTCTGGTCATTATTACTTATACCTCATTATCATTAGAGAGGGTGCGATTTCATTTGCATGACAAAACATTCAGCGTTTTTATTCTATATGAAGAGTATGTTTTATTTTAGCGTTGGTTTAACCTTATTAATGTATATTCCGTGGCTTACTAAAACAGTAGGGATTTACATCGAACAGCATTGTTCTTTGATTTACACAGTAATCCTCCCTCTGGCCTTTATCAAGTTTAGACAGACTAAAAATTTAGCTGATTACTCATGACTAGGAATTACCCATTGAGATGACATTGATATATGTGGTAAAGTAATCTAGCATGAAGCGAGATAAAAACATGTATCATAATCCCTAGACAAGACCCTCTAATTAAATTCCAGCCATGATACAAAACAGGTGACTATGAATAGATACATTGCAGAAATATATTTACATGGAGTATATAAATGTATGATGTACAAACACACGTGAACCACAATATGTGTTTACATTAGGGAATATCAATAAACTCAGATTACACAAAGGATATATGATATGAAGTAGAGACAAAAAGAGCTCCCAAATAAATTTAAGGTAAGTACTCACACTAACATTTAGGGTATCATCCCTTTATCTGTATTATATACAAATCTGGGCAGTGTCGGACTGAGGTGTTGTGGCCCACCAGGAAATCAGAGACCAGGGTCCCACCAGGACGAAAAAGAATAGTGTACCCTGGGGTAGGACCCAAACAAGAAAGAATAAATATAAAATATATCATTTATTACATATGCATAAAAATATGAGAACTACTCAAATAATGTGAGCTGGTCAGCTCACTTAATAAAAACAATAAAATGGCAAAGAGGAATATATATATATATATATATCTCAACACTACCCAATGGAGGGTTAGTAAATGTCACTGAAAAAGCAGCTATAACCAAGCTACGTAAGTTCCAGTCAGGGCACAAAGGATCCGGCCACAGTAGAGGATCCAGCTGGGCCGAGGACACGAAAACATAGTTCCACCAGTGGCGTACACCCACACTCACGAACGAACAGCGAGAAATCTAAGCATAAAGTGTACCATACGTCACTAGAGATGGACTAGAACTCAAACCCAAGTTGGAATGGACTCTGACTTCTCGAACTATCCCGGACCCGGATTTTCGATATTTTAACCGCACATGCTTCTCAAATACCCGCAGCACCTCTGGTAATCCTTAGTAGGCCACGGAAGGACAGGAAAAGCCAAGCACTCCAACTCCTCGGAAAATTCAAAAGTCACCAGAATGAGTTTATCCCTATTATCACACATTAACACATCTGTCTAACTCCAAATGGCTTCTTTTGTTTATAGAATGCATTATTACTGTCCTTTGACTCTGTATTTAAATTTAGGCAGATTTCTCTATTTTCTTTAATGAGCGGGCTGTGGTCCCACGGGGGCTCCCCTGTAACCCTGAGGGTCAGTCTGATACTGCATTTGGGCATCCAAGGTGTCTGGCTCTGGAATAGTGTGTGTCTACCTACGGCTTCCACTCCACCGAGTATGATCAAAACAATATAAAAGAGAGAGATTCAATGACACTGAACTGTAGCTGTGAATAGTACAGGTTTTTTGGTTAAACATGGTGTAACATGTTTCACACCACTCGTCCACTTGTACGTCCCTTTATCGTTAGTGTGCGAGCGCATTTGCAAGCACATTTGAAAATGCTACTGGCAGATTCATTAAATGGTTTTCAGAAAGTCTAGAAACATGAACATGGAGCATTACTGGTATTAAAATACAGTATATATCACTAACTTAATTAAAGCATTTAACTGTATTTTATTTCACTTCTGGACTTTCTTTTTACTTTCCATAGGACAGTTAGAAATGATTGAGTTCTGTGATGAAATAACAGAGTACAATGACAATGTAACTGTGTTTAAAGCATAATGAGGAGGGGTGGGAAGAGGGATAGCATTTATTTTCCAGGGAGATCATGGAAGCAACAAAGTTGAATTGGAAGGAGACTCAAGCAAATGAGGATCCTTGTTAATTGGAAACATGTTCTAATTAACCGGATCCTCTGTACCGGACAACAACCTGGCTCCCCGTTAAACAGCGCACTACATACAAAATCCTTCTCCTAACATTTCCCAAATCCCTTCGCTCTGCTGCTACTCCTTATATTTCCTCTCTATCTCCCATATGTTCCTGTCCGTACCTCCGCTCATCTCAGAACCAGCTCCTGTACAGACCCCCCATCGGACTGCTTCTTCTCTCCTTTAACCTTTCTCTCTTGTGGCTCCCATCCTCTGGAATTCTATTCCCCCTCTCTACTCAAGAAACCTAATTAGCAGGTTAAATCTACCCTTACATCCTACCTATCTGGTAACCAGCACAGTATGTATCTATATATCTATAATGATATAAATCTACCCTTACATCCTACCTATCCGGTAACCAGCACAGTATATGGTATCTTAATACTCTATATATGATAAATCTACCTTACTCCTACCTATCGGTAACCAGCACATTATATGATATCTATATATCTAATATGATAAATCTACCCTTACATCCTACCTATCGTAACCAGCACAGTATATGTATCATATATCTCTATATGATAAATCTACCCTTACATCCTACTATCCTGGTAACCAGCACAGTATATGATTCTATAATTCTATATATGAAAACTACCCTACATCCTACCTACTCTGTAACCAGCACAGTATATGGTATCTATATATCTATATATGATAAATCTACCTTACATCCTACCTACGGTAACCAGCACAGTATATGGTTCTATATATCTATATATGATAAATCTACCCTTACATCCTACCTATCTGGTAACCAGCACAGTATATGGTATCTATATATCTATATTGATAAATCACCCTTACATCCTACCTACGTGTAACCAGCACAGTATATGGTATCTATATATCTATATATGATAAATCTACCCTTACATCCTACCTATCTGGTAACCAGCACAGTATATGGATCTTATATATCTAATGATAAATCTACCTTACATCCTACCTATCTGGTAACCAGCACAGTATATGGTATCTATATATCTATATATGATAAATCTACCCTTACATCCTACCTATCTGGTAACCAGCACAGTATAGTATATATATATATATATATGATAAATCTACCTTACATCCTACCTATCTGGTAACCAGCACAGTAATGATATCTATATATCTATATATGATAAATCTACCCTTACATCCTACCTATCGGTAACCAGCACAGTATATGATCATTATCTATAATTGATAAATCTACCCTTACATCTACCTATCCGGTAACCAGCACAGTATATGTATCTATATATCTATATATGATAAATCTACCCTTACATCCTACCTATCCGGAACCAGCACAGTATATGGTATCTATATATCTATAATGATAAATCTACCCTTACATCCTACGATCCGGTAACCAGCACAGTATATGGTATCTATATATCTATATATGATAAATCTCCTTACATCCTACCTATCGGTAACCAGCACAGTATATGGTATCTCTATATCTTATATGAAAACTACCTTACATCCTACCTATCCGGGAACCAGCACAGTATATGGGATCTATAATCTATATATGTAAATCTACCCTACATCCACTAACTAGCCGTAACCAGCACAGTATATGTACTATTATATATATATGATAAATCTACCCTTAACATCCTCCTATATGGTAACCAGCACAGTAATGGTATAATTATATCTATATAATGATAAATCTACCCTACATCCTACCTATCGGTAACCAGCACAGATATATGGTATTATATATCTATATATGATAATCTACCCTTACATCTACCTATCGGTAACCAGCACAGTATATGGTATTACTTATATATGATAAAATCTACCCTTACACCTACATCCAGGTAACCAGCACAGTAATGGTATCTATATATCTATATGATAAATCTACCCTTACATCCTACCATATGGTAACCAAGCACAGTATATGTTATCTATAGATCTATATATGATAAATCTACCCTACATCCTACCTATCCGGGTAACCACACAGTATATGGTATCTAATATCTATAAGGATAAATCTATCCTTAACTATTCCTACTATCGGGAACCAGCACAGTATATGTATCTATATCTATATATGATAAATATACCTTACATCCTACCTATCTGTAACCAGGCCAGTATTGGTATCATATATCTATATATGATAAATCTACCTTACACCTACCTTATCGGTAACCAGCACAGTATATGTATCTATATATCTCTAATATAAATCTACCCTTACATCCTACCTATCCGGTAACCAGCCACAGTATAGGTATCTATATCATATATGATTCATCTACCGTACATCCTACCTATCCGTGACCAGCCAGACCAGTATATGATACTATATATATCTATATATGAAAATCTACCCTTACATCCTACCTATCGGTAACCAGCACAGTATATGGATTATCTATATTCTACATATGATAATCTACCCTTACATCCTACCTATCCGGTAACCAGCACATAATTGGATCTATATATCATATATGATAAATCTACCCTACAATCCTACCTATCCGGAACCAGCACAGTATAGGGTATCTATATATTTATATGATAAATCACCCTTACATCCTACCATCCGGTAACAGCACAGTATATGTATCTATATATATATAGATAAATTACCCTACATCCTACCTACGCGTAACCAGCACAGTATATGGATCTATATATCTAATATGATAAAATCTACCCTTACATCTACCTATCCGGTAACAGCCACAGATATATGGTATCTATATATCTATATATGATAAATCTACCCTTACATCTACTATCCGGTAAACCAGCACAGTAATGGTATCTATATATCTATATATGAAAATCTACCCTACACTCCTACCTATCTGGTAAACAGCACAGGATATGGTATCTATATATATCTATGATAAATCTACCCGTAAATCCTAACCTATCCGGTAACCAGCACAGTATATGGTATCTATATATCATATGATAAATCTACCCTTACATCCTACCTATCGGGAACCAGCACAGTATATGGTATCTATATCTTATATATGATAAATCTACCTTACATCCATCTGGGGAACCAGCCAAGATATATGGTATATATATTATCATATTGATAAATCTACCCTTACATCCTACCATCCGGTAACCAACACAGATATGATAGCTACTATACTATATATGATAAATCTACCCTTACATCCTACCTATCGGTAACCAGCACAGTATATGGTATCATATATCTATATATGATAATCTACCCTTACACCTAATACATGGAACCAGCACAGTTATGGATTAGAATCTAATATATGATAATCTACCCTTTTACAGTACTATCGGTAACCAGCACAGTATATGGATATCTATATATCTATATATGATAAATCCCCTTACATTCTACCATCCGTAACCAGCACAGGTATAGGGGATCTATATATTATATATGATAAAATCTACCTTACATCCTACCTATCGCGTCACCAAGCACAGTATATATGACTATATTACTATCTATGATATGAGAAAGTATACCCTTAAATCCCTAACCTATCCTACGGTAAAACCAGACACCAGTATATGGTATCTAATATCATATATGATAAATCTACCCTACATCACCTATCCGGGTAAACCAGCACAGTATATGTTATCTAATAATCTAATGATAAATCTAACATTACATCCTACCTATCCGGTAACCAGCACAGTATATGATATTATATATCTATATATGATAAATCTACCCTTACATGCCTACCTATCGGTAACCAGCACAAGTATTGGTATCTTATATCTATATATGATAAATCTACCCTACATCTACCTATCGGTTAACCAGACAGTATATGGTATCTATACTATATATAGATAAATCTACCCTTACACCTACCTATTGGTAACCAGCACAGTAAATGTTGATCTATAAACTATATATGATAAATCTACCCTTACATCCTAACTATCTGGTAACCAGCACAAGGTAGTGGTATGCTATAGATCTTATATATGATAAATTACCTTACATCTACACTATCGGTAACCAGCAAGTATTAGGTTATCTATAATCTAATATGTATAATTCTACCCTTACATCCACCTACTCGGTACCAGCACGTATATTGGTTATATATAATATTATATATGATTAAATCTACCCTTACATCGCTACCTATCCGGACCAGCACACGTATTTGGTATCTAAGCGTCTATATATGATAACATTACCTACATCCTACTATCTGGTAACAGCACAGTCATTGGTATCTAAATCTAATAGAAATCTACCTTACATCCTACATATCCGAGGTAACCCACACAGTCTATGGTATCTATATATCTATATATGACAAATCTACCCTTACATCCTACCTATCCGGTAACCAGCACAGTATATGGTATATATATATCTATATATGATAAATCTACCCTTACATCCTACCTATCCGGTAACCAGCACAGTATATGGTATCTATATATCTATATATGATAAATCTACCCTTACATCCTACCTATCCGGTAACCAGCACAGTATATGATATCTAAATGTCTATATATGATAAATCTACCTTACATCCTACCTATCCGGTAACCAGAACAGTATATGGTATCTATATATCTACATATGATAAATCTACCCTTACATCCTACCTATCCGGTAACCAGCCCCATTCTAAGTCATTTAAAACAGATTAAACAGAAGCGGCCCCAGTACGAAACCCTGAGGAACACCGCTTAGAACTTTGCCCACATGATGTGAGCTCCATTAACCACCACTCTCTGTTTGCGGTCCAATAACCAGTTCTCTATCCATGAACAAATGTTTTCTTCAAGGCCAACATCCTCAGTTTATACATTAGTCGCCTATGTGGCACAGTATCAAAGGCTTTTGCAAAATCCAAATATACCACATCCACAGCTGTGCCTGAATCTAACTCTTACTCACTTCTTCATAAAAACCAATTAAATTTGTCTGGCATGATCTATTTCTTAAATCCATGCTGACTACACTAATAAGATGATCTCTGGAGACAAAGTCAAGGATATGATCCCTTAACAAAGTTTCCATACCTACCCTACCACTGATGTTAGGCTTACAGGTCTATAGTACCAGGCTGTGACGACTACCTTTTTTGAATATTGGTATACATTGGTTTTTTCCAATCCAGCGGCACATCCCCAGACAAAAGCGAATCGAAAAGATGAGACACAGTGGTCTTGCTAGAACTGAACTAAGCTCTTTTAAAATCCAGGATGCAATCCATCTGGTCCTGGCGCTTTATTGATATTAACTTTGTCTAATTGATTCCGTACCTATCCTCTGTTATCCAATGTGAAAACTCTTCATTTCCTCCCTGCACATTGTTACGATCCTACTGTAAGGATTCTCAACAGTAAAAACACGTGTAAAAAACGGTTTAGCAGATTAGCCTTTTCGGCATCCTCTACAACCACCTCAGCTCCATTATTAATGGTCCCACATTCTCAGTCCTCATTTTTTTACCATTATATACTTAAAAAACATCTTGGGGTTGGACTTGCTTTGTTCGGCAATCCGGATTTCATTTTTATTTTAGCTAGTTTAATTGCTTCTTGCACTCTTTATTACAACATTTGAAGTCCCTGTAAGCCTGTTCTGTGCCTTCTGCTTTCAAAATTTTAAAAGCCCTTTTTTTTTCCATTTCCCCTTTTACCTGAGCATTAAGCCATGCAGGAGTGGACCTAATTTTTTTACACTGTTTCCTAAAGGAACCGATTTGGAAATGTTATGTTTAATATCCCTTTAAAAGGGGTCCACATCTGCTCAGATCTTTACCTAGAAACAGTTCCCCCCAGTCTATGAGCAGGAGCGATTCCTTTAAAAGCATAAAATTAGCTTTCCTAAAGTTAAAGTTTTTGTTAAGCCGTGCACTTTAGTTTTCTGCAACCTATATTAAATGACACTATATCATGGTCACATTTCCCTAAGCTTCCCATTACCTTCATCTCCAAAATGAGCTCGGGTTATTAGATATCACCAGATCCAACAACGCATTCTTTCTAGTAGGAACTTCTACCATCTGTGAAAGAAAAATGCTCATATAGGAAATTTAAGAACATTTATACCTTTGAGGTGCTGGCAGTTCCATTACTCCAATCTATTTCAGGGTAGTTAAAATCCCCCATAACCAGAACATGCCCCCTACCAGCAGCCTTCGCCAACTGCATATGGAGATTCATTTCCACCTCTTCCCCGGCATTGGTGGCTTATAACACACTCCAACAATTAATTTACCTACCTTCTTGCTTCCTGTACACAGTTCCACCCATAATGTTTCTGCCGCATCGTTTGCTCCCCCATCTATTCATCTTTTAAATTTGGCTTCAATTCCTGTTTAACATACATACATACTCCTCCTCTTTCTTTTTAACTCGGTCATGTCTAAATAAGGAGTACCCTTCAATATTTACTGTCCAGTCGTGTGAATCATTAAGCCATGATTCTGCTATACAATTACATCATCCTTTCCTTTAACGCTATTATTTCAAGTTCGCCGGTTTTGCCAGACTCCTTGTATTTGTAAACATACATTTTAGATTATCAATTGATTTCTTCCATACATGGTCGTACATGCCTCCTTATCCTTATGCTCCTCTCTCTCTCCGTTGTGTTACTAGCCCCCAGATCCTAACTTCTCTATCTACCCCTGTGTAGTTAAACGTTCCCTCCCCCCCCCATACCTAGTTTAAAATCTCCTCCAACCCCTAGCCATCTTCTCCCCCAAAACAGTTGCACCATCACCATTGAGGTGCAATCCGTCACTACTAAAGAGCCTGTAGCCAACAGAAAAGTCAGCCCAGTTCTCTAAAAACCCAAACCCCATCTCCTACAACACTCTCTTAGCAGCATTTATAATCCTGAAAGTTGAACTTTCGAAAGTTTCGAAAGTTCGAAAACGGACCGAACTTTCAATAGTTCGACCATCTCTACTGGTAACCAGCACAGTATATGATATCTATATAGGGATGGCAACCGCACTCGAACCCGAGTTCGAGCCGAACTGTTCGAGTTCGAACGGACCCGGACTTCTCGAACTATCTCGGACGCGGACTTTCGATATTTCCCGGACTTTCGATGATTTTATCGAATGTTCGAACGTTCGAGCATCGAATCCGCGAGTAAAATGTACATGTATCTAGGCGCGAACATCGAATTTGCGAGTAAAGTTTCCATACAGCCTATACGCGAGCATCGAATCTGCGAGTAAATGTCCATGTTACCTTCGAACGTTCGAACGCGAAAGCTCGAAAGTACGCGCGTGAGAGTAAAATCGATTTTACAAAGTCCTGGATATTGGAACATGTTCCCCAGACCATTTCCCGGGTCCCACAGCCATTTACATTAGTTACCATTAATATTTTAGTTGATTTGACTCGAACTTTTCGAACTATTTGCCTCCCATAGACTTTATGGTCCGTTTTCATAGTAAACATAGTAACATAGTAATTAAGGTTGAATAAAGACATTCGTTTCCATCAAGTCCAACCTATTCCCTTTTTTTTTTTTTTTTTTTTTTTTTTTAACCCTACCTAACAGTTGATCCGAGGAAGGCAAAAAACCCCAGCTAAAAAGGGGGGAAAAAATTCCTTCCTGACTCCAAACGGCAATCGGAAAGTATCCCTGGATCAACCAGATCTATATGCATTAATCAGTAATTTCTCATTTTTTTAGTTTTAGAAACTTATCCAGGCCTTTTAAGTTTCAATGAACTTGCCATTACCAACCTCTGCTGGAAGACAGTTCCACAGTTTCACCGTTATCACTGTAAGAAACCTCTCCTAACTTGAAGATGAAACTTCTTTTCTTCCAACCTAAAGGATGTCCACGAGTTCTCTGATATGACCTATTAGTGAACAATGCACCAGAGAGTTCACTGTATGGGCCATTAATATATTTAGAAATAATAGTAGATGGGTTACTTCCGCGCTATGGTGTGGTAGGGAATGTCTCCTTAAGTAGGGTGGCTGCACTGCAAGTTGTCCACTGAATTGTTTATAAAATCTTTAAAGTATCTTGCTTGCGCTTGGGGGTATGGGTGGGGAAGGGTTAAAACAAGAAGTAAAAAATAATAAATAGGTTAAGATCAAGATCTCTGTAAACAACCAGTTTAAAATGACCACTTCCATATATTAAAATTAAACTTCAACACTCACTTGTGTCTATCCACCACTAGGGTAATGCAGCTTTACTCTGTGCTGTTCTGATGCTTGCTTGGTCTGTATAGTTTCCCAAAACCTCTGCACACAGGAATAAGGTTGCCACCAAAACTTTATTATAAGCAATTAAAAACAATAAAAAGCACTAAAAAACCTTGCAAAAACGTCCATTAGCAGTTTTTTAAGGTTGCACCCTCTCTGCTATGGTGTGGCCCCTTTAAGTCGTGGCTTGTGAGGTAGTTCCTGACGCGTTTCGCTGTTTTAATACCTTACAGCTTCATCAGGGATCCCTGATGAGCTGTAGGATTAAAACCGAAAGCGTAGGAACTACCTCACAAGCCACGACTTAAAGGGGCCACACCATAGCAGAGAGGTGGTGCAACTTCAAAAACTGCTATGGACGTTTTTTGCAAGGTTTTTTAGTGCTTTTTATTGTTTTTAATTGCTATAATAAAAGTTTGTGGCAACCTTATTCCTTGTGCAGAGGTTTTTGGGAACTATACAGACCAAGCAAGCATCAGACAGCACAGAGTGAGCCTGCATTACTCTAGTGGGAGACACAGTGAGTTGGTGAATGAAGTTTAATTTTAATATATGGAAGTGTCTTTTAAAACTGGTTTGTTTCAGAGATCTTGATCTTAACCTATTTATTATTTTTTACTTCTTGTTTCAACCCTTCCCCTACCCATAACCCCAAGCGCAAGCAAGATACCATTAATATATTTGTATAAGGTTATCATGTCCCCACGCAACCGCCGGCTTTCCAATGTAAACAGCCCTAACTGTTCTAATCTGCCTGCATATTCAGCCCTCCATTCCCCTTATTAATTTAGTTGCCCTTCTCTGAACTGCCTCAATTCCAGATGTCTTTTGTATATGGGATTCCAAAACTGCACCGCATATCCAAATGTGGCCTTACCAGTGCCTTGTAAAGAGGGAGAATTAATATTTTTTCTCTTGATTCCATTCCCCTCTTTATACAAGACAAAACAATTCTTGCTAGCTCTAGACTGTTGCTACCTGGCATTGTTTGCTACAGCTAAGTCTTGATTACCAGAACCCCCAAATCTTTTCCATTTCAGATGCACTAACACAGAGTTATTTATGGTGTAGTGGCACAGGGATTATTAAATCCCAATGCATCACCTTACATTTATCAACATTGAAATCTCATCGCCATTCTGTGCCCATTTTGATAATCTATCTAGGACTGCTTGCAGCACTTGCACATCATGTGGAAGTTTCCAAGCTCTGCATAATTTAGTGTCATCAGCAAACACAGAGACCTTGCTCTCAAGACCCCTTCTAAGTCATTTATAAACAGATTAAACAGAAGCGGCCCCAGTACAAACCCTGAGGCACACCGCTTAGAACTTTGCCCACATGATGAGAGCTCCATTAACCACCACTCTCTGTTTGCGGTCCAATAACCAGTTCTCTATCCATTGAACAAATGTTTTCTTCAAGGCCAACAGTTCCTCAGTTTATACATTAGTCGCTATGTGGCACAGTAATCAAAGGCTTTTGCAAAATCCAAATATACCACATCCACAGCGTGCCTGAATCTAACTCTTACTCACTTCTTCATAAAAACCAATTAAATTTGTCTGGCATGATCTCTATTTCTCATAAATCCATGCTGACTACACTAATAAGATGATCTCTGAGACAAAGTCAAGGATAGATCCCTTAACAAAGTTTCCATACCTCCCTACCACTGATGTTAGGCTTACAGGTCTATAGGTTACCAGGGCTGTGACGACTACCTTTTTTGAATATTGGTATACATTGGTTTTTTCCAATCCAGCGGCACATCCCCAGACAAAAGCGAATCGAAAAGATGAGACACAGTGGTCTTGCTAGAACTGAACTAAGCTCTTTTAAAATCCAGGATGCAATCCATCTGGTCCTGGCGCTTTATTGATATTAACTTTGTCTAATTGATTCCGTACCATATCCTCTGTTTCCAATGTGAAAACTCTTCATTTCCTCCCTGCACATTGTTACGATCCCTACTGTAAGGATTCTCAACAGTAAAAACACGTTGTAAAAAAACGGTTAGCAGATAGCCTTTTCGGCATCCTTACAACCACCTCAGCTCCATTATTTAATGGTCCCACATTCTCAGTCCTCATTTTTTTACCATTTATATACTTAAAAAACACTCTGGGGTTGGACTTGCTTGTTCGGCAATCCGATTTCATTTTTATTTTAGCTAGTTTATTGCTTCTTGCACTCTTTATTACAACATTTGAAGTCCCTGTAAAGCCTGTTCTGTGCCTTGCTTTCAAAATTTTAAAAGCCCTTTTTTTTTTTCCATTTCCCCTTTTACCTGAGCATTAAGCATGCAGGAGTGGACCTAATTTTTTTACACTGTTTCCTAAAGGGAACCGATTTGGAAATGTTATGTTTAATATCCCTTTAAAAGTGGTCCACATCTGCTCAGATCTTTACCTAGAAACAGTTCCCCCCAGTCTATGAGCAGGAGCGATTCCTTTAAAAGCATAAAATTAGCTTTCCTAAAGTATAAAGTTTTGTTAAGGCCGTTGCACTTTAGTTTTCTGCAACCTATATTAAATGACACTATATCATGGTCACATTTCCTAAGCTTCCCATTACCTTCATCTCCAAAATGAGCTCGGGTTATTAGATATCACCAGATCCAAAACGCATTTTTCTAGTAGGAACTTCTACCATCTGTGAAAGAAAAATGCTCATATAGGAATTTAAGAACTTTATACCTTTGAGGTGCTGGCAGTTCCATTACCCAATCATTTCAGGGTAGTTAAAATCCCCATACCAGAACATGCCCCCATACCAGCAGCCTTCGCCAACTGCATATGGAGATTCTTCCACCTCTTTCCCCGGCATTTGGTGGCTTATAACACACTCCAACAATTAATTTACCTACCTTCTTGCTTTCCGTACACAGTTCCACCCATAATGTTTCTGCCGCATCGTTTGCTCCCCCATCTATTCATCTTTTAAATTTGGCTCAATTCCTGTTTTAACATACATACATACTTCCTCCTCTTTCTTTTTAACTCGGTCATGTCTAAATAAGGATACCTTCAATATTTACTGTCCAGTCGTGTGAATCATTAAGCCATGATTCTGCTATACCAAATTACATCATACCTTTCCTTTAACGCTATTATTTCAAGTTCGCCGGTTCTGCCAGACTCCTTGATTTGTAAACATACATTTTAGATTATCAATTGATTTCTTCCATACATGGTCGTACATGCCTCCTTATCCTACTATCCCCTCCTCTTCTCTCCTCCGTTGTGTTACTAGCCCCCAGATCCCTAAATTCTCTATCTAACCCCTGTGTAGTTAAACGTTCCCTCCCCCCCCCATACCTAGTTTTAAAATCTCCTCCAACCACTAGCCATCTTTCCCCCAAAACCAGTTGCACCATCACCCATTGAGGTGCAATCCGTCACTACTAAAGAGCCTGTAGCCAACAGAAAAGTCAGCCCAGTTCTCTAAAACCCACAAACCCCATCTCCTACAACACTCTCTTAGCAAGCATTTATATCCTGAAAGTTGAACTTTCGAAAAGTTTCGAAAGTTCGAAAACGGACCGAACTTTCAATAGTTCGGACCATCTCTACTGGTAAACCAGCACAGTTATATGATATCTATATATCTATATATGATAATTCTACCCTTATATCCTACCTATCTGGTAACCAGCACAGTATATGGTATCTATATATCTAAAGATAGAATCTACCCTTACATCCTACCTATCTGGTAACCCAGCACAGTATATGGTATCTATAATCTATATATGATAATCTACCCTTATATCTCTACCTATCTGGTAACCAGCACAGTATATGATATCTAATATCTATATATGAAATCTACTACATCCTACCATCCGGTAAACAGCACAGTATTGTATCTATATACTATATATGATAAATCTACCCTTACATCCTACCTATCCGGTAACCAGCACAGTAATGATATCATATATCTCATATATGTAAATCTACCCTATATCCTACCTATCTGGTAACCAGCACAGTATATGTATCTATTATCTATATATAAAAATCTACCTTACATCCTACTATCCAGTAACCAGCACAGTATATGTATCTATATATCTATATATGATAAATCTACCCTTACATCCTACGTATCTGGTAACCAGCACAGTATATGGTATCTATTCTATATATATAATAAATCTACTTACCCTACCTATCGGTACCAGCACAGTATATGATATCTATATATCTATATATGATAAATCTAACCTTACATCTACCTATCGGTAACCAGCACAGTATATGGTATCTCTATATCATATATGATAAATCTAACCTTACATCCTACCTATCCGGTAACCAGCACAGTATATGTATCTATATATTATTTGATAATTAGCCTTATCCTACCTTCTCGGAACAGCACAATAGAAATGGTTGTTATTGCACCGCTTACGTCTCACTCCAGTATTTTAAACCCTTCCATTGTATCTGTATATTACCCTCCTATTTAGATTGTTAAGCTCTATAGGACAGGAAATCCCCTTTCCTCTTGTGCAAGGCTCGAGTACTATATTTATTATTAATTTTTTATTCATCATCAATCACTTATGCACTGAATATCTATGTATTTATCCCCTTGTATGAATTTATATATTTTGGTATGGTACAGCGCTGCATCCCCAGTGGCGCTTTATAAAAAACCATACATACATTCATTCATGTTGCACTGAAAGCACTGAAATAAAAGAAGAGTTTTAGCAGGTAATTATGGTATTGAACTCCCTTCCAATCCAACCTTATTGCCTTAATTGCTTTTCGGGGAGTTGAGACCCAACAAAAGAAAGTAACAGGTTGTGGGATACGCCTAAGGTGTAATAGGGGCAGCACTTATGGCAATGTTCAAAATTCAATAGAAATTCATAAGAAACTTCAATAGAAAAATGTTTTAATAAAACAAAACAATTGAGTTGATAGACTTTAACAAAACAGAACAATAAGAGTCGCTGAACCAATGGTCGCAATAAACCGTTTAATTAATTCTATCCTTTTACTGTTTGAGTTTCAGGTGACCCACAGGTTTGTGGGTGGACTTTGGGGCTGGGACACACATCGCGTTCGCGCGGTTGTTTTTGCGTTTGTGCATGCGATTTTTACTATTTATACAGAGAAAAGGCATGCTACTGTGCGATTAAAATGCTGGACGCACAATCGCAGCGCATATAGGAAATCGCGGGAATTTCCCGTTCCCCCGATTTCATGTTAGTCATAAATTACGGGCTTAATCGCAAGCCAAAACGTGCTAGTGTGGCCTAGACCTGATCAAGATTGGGTGGGGTGTTGTGTGCGTCAGAACCCATACCACCTCCATCTACAGTAATGTGGTGAAGTCCTTTGAGCATTTTGTGTAAGGGGGCAAAGTGGATATGGGTTGGATGCGGGTCTTTGGATATGCAGGTGGGTTGACGGTCAGCAGGTTGTGGGGGTGGGTTGGGTGATTTTTTATTTTTTTTGGACCATATAGGTCCTCTCTACTGTACCAATATAGTTTCATTTTATTTAAATGTACAGAAAAATGGCATGGATATCAGGTTCTAAATGATTATATCCGTGTGGCCATACTATAGACTGTAATGTAATTATATCCAGTGTGGCCATTCCTATAAACTGTAATGTAATTATATCCAGTGTGGCCATACCTATAAACTGTAATGTAATTATATCCAGTGGGGCCATACCTATAAACTGTAATTTAATTATATCCAGTGGGGCCATACCTATAACTGTAATGTAATCATATCCAGTGGGGCCATTATATAAACGCGTAATGTAATGTAATCCAGTGGGGCCATACCTATAAACTGTAATGTAATTATATCCAGTGTGGCCATACCTATAAACTGTAATTTAATTATATCCAGTGGGGCCATACCTATAAACTGTAATTTAATTATATCCAGTGTGGCCATACCTATAAACTGTAATGTACTTATATCCAGTGGGGCCATACCTATAAACTGTAATGTAATTATATCCAGTGGGGCCATACCTATATACTGTAATGTAATTATTACTCCAGTGTGGCCATACCTAAAACTGTAGTAAAAATTATATCCAGTGGGGCCATACCTATAAACTGTAATGTAATTATATCTAGTGTGGCCATACCTATAAACTGTAATGTAAGTAAATCCAGTGTGGCCATACCTATAAACTGTAATATAATTATATCCAGTGGGGCCATACCTACCTATAAACTGTAATGTAATTATATCCAGTGTATCCATACCTATAACTGTATTGTAATTATATCCAGTGGGCCATACCTATAACTGTATGTAATTATATCAGTGTGGCCATACCTATAAATTGTAATGTATTATATCCAGTGGGGCCATACCTATAAACTGTAATGTAATTATATCCAGTGGGGCCATACCTATAAAACTGTTATGTAATCATATCCAGTGTGGCCATACCTATAAACTGTAATGTAATTATATCCATGTGGCCATACCTATAAACTGTATTGTAATTATATCCAGTGTGGCCATACCTATAAACTGTAATGTAATTATATCCAGTGGGGCCATACCTATAAACTGTAATGTAATCATATCCATGGGGCCAACCTATAAACTGTAATGTATTATATCAGTGGGGCTACCTATAAAACTGTTATGTAATCATATCCAGTGTGGCCATACCTATAAACTGTAATGTAATTATATCCAGTGTGGCCATACCTAAAACTGTATTGTAATTATATCCGTGTGGGCCATACATAACTGTAATGTAATTATATCCATGGGGCCATACCTATAAACTGTAATGTACTCATATCCAGTGGCGCATACCTATAAACTGTAATGTAATTAATCCCAGTGGGGCCATACCTATTTACTGTAAATTAAGTTAGACCAGTGGGGGCCATCCCAACCTATAAACTGTAATTTATTATATCCAGTGTGGTACATACCTATTATACTGTATGTAATATATCGCTGTGGCCATACCTAAAACTGTAATGTAATTAGATCCGTGTGCCATACCTAGAAACTGAATTTAATTTAAATCCAGTGTGGCCATACTCTAAACTGTAATGTAATTTATCCAGTGTGGCCATACCTTAAACTGTACATTTAATATTATATCCAGTGTGGCCATACCTATAGCAACTGTATTAATATATCCAGTGTGGCCATACCTCTATAAACTGTAATGTAATTATATCCAGTGTGCCATACCTATAACCAACTGTAATTTAATTTACCGTGTGGCCATTAACCTATAAACGGTATTTAATTATATCCGGTGGTGGCCCAACCTATATACTGTTAATGTAATATTCCGTGGTGGCCATACCTATACTGTAATGTAATTATAGTCCAGTTGGCCATACTATCAACGTGTAATGTAATTATATCCAGTGTGGCCATACCTTAAGCGTAATGTAACTTATATCTTAGGTGGCCATACCTATTAAACTGTAAATAATTATATCCAGTTGGCCATACCTATAAACTGTAATGTAATTCATCCTGTGGCCATACCTATTAAACTGTTATTTAATTATACCAGTGGGGCCATACCATAAACTTGGTAAATTTTAAATTATACCAGTGTGGCCATACCTATAAACTGTAATGTAATTATAATCCAGTGTGGCCATACTTAATAAACTGTAATGTAGTATCTATCCCGGATTCCATACATAAACTGTATGTATTATATCCAGTGGGGCCATACTATAAACTATAATGTAAATTATATCCAGTGTGTGGCCATACCTATAAACTGTAATGTATTATATCCAGTGTGGCCACCGATAAACCCTGTAATGTAATTATATCCATGGGGCCATATCTATAACTGTTAGGTAATCAAATCCAGTGTGGCCATACCTATAAAACTGGTAGTGTATTATATCCAGTGTGTGTCCATACATAACATGATTGTAAGTAGTATCCAGTTGGGGCCATACCTATAAACTTAATGTATCATATCCAAGTGGGGCCAACCTATGAAACTGTAATGTAATATATCCAGTGGGTCCATACCTAAAACTGTTATGTAATATACCAGTGTGGCCCATACCTATAAACTGTAATGTTTATATCCAGTGTGGCCATACCTATAAATTATTGTAATATATCAGTGTGTGCCATCTATAAACTGTAATGTAATTATATCAGTGGGGCCATACCTAAAACGTAATGTAATCATATCCAGTTGGGTCCTCCATTACCTATTAAACCTGTAATGTATTCTATCCGTGGGGTCCATACCTATATACTGTAATGTAATATAATCCAGTGGGCCATACCTATAACTGTAATTTAATAATAATCCAGTTGGTCCAACCCTATATCCTGTACATATACCAGTGCCATCAAACACTAGTAACATCTGAAATGACATATAATTAGGGCATACCTGAATAATTAAATTGTCATATCCAGTGTGCCATACCTATAATTTACTGTAATTTAATATTTTTTATCATTGCATCTATAATTTTTAATTACTCCAGGCCTATACCACGTATGATTATCCAGAGGCCATAGCCAAAACTGTAATAATCCAATGCTCCAATAAAGTAAATTAAGTAATTCTGTGCCTACTACCAAAACGGTAATCGTTAAAGTTATATCCTGGCTACATATCGTATATATATCCAGTGGCCATCTACTACTGATTTACCATGTGCATAACCTCAAACTAGTATTATATCCATTGCTCATAACATTGTTTCTAGGTGCTACCTTATGAATACTATATCCAGTGGCATTTACTGTAAATGTATTTATCCATGTAGGACCCACCTACTGGACATTCATGTACGTTCTATGTAAACCTTCCTAAGTGGAATCTTTTCTTAACCGTGTAATTAGATTGATATCCACTGTGCTACCTACTTGTATAGTGGGTACCTATAATGTATGATAGACAGTGGCTACTATCTAATTATGAGCGAGTTACAACAATTTAATATTATGGGAGAATAAACGATTAATATAATTAGTGTGGCAATATATACCGGTATAATCATGTGCCCCTACGACTAATATATCCGGGGACACCTGTGTATACCTTATCATACCTAAATGTATGTAATATACCTGGGCTCCTTAACTGTATTAAGTATAATATCCATGATTGCCCCCATACCTATAACTGTAATTAGTTCATACCATGTGCCAACTGCTAATCAAACTGTACTGTGTTATAATTCAAAATCCGGTGGCCAACCTATTAAATTGGAACTATAATGCTATGTAAGCAGTGGAGGCATATATAATCTTATTCTAATTCATATCCCTCTTAAAGCATTGCTGCCACTACCTGAGTTTCAGCATCTGTTCTCCAGAACCAATTTCCATTTATCCAGTGGCCACCTTAAAAGCTGATGTAATTTATGATCGTCAGTGGCAGGCCATCTATAATGTAATTAATTATATCCAGTGGGCCATACTATAAACCGTAATGTAATTATAGTACCGTTGTGGCCATACCTAAACTGTAATTTAATTATATCCAGGTGGTCCATACCTATAACATGAATTGTTAATTTATTCCAGGTGCAACCTACCTCATAAACGTGTAATGAATTATTCCAGTGTGGGCCATACCTATAACCTGAATGTATTATATCAGTGTGGGCATACCTACTAAACTGTAATTAATTAGATCCAGTGTGGCCATACTGATATACGTTGTAATTTATATGATCCAGTGTGCCCATACCTAATAAACTGTAAATTTAATTTATCCAGTGGGGCCTATATAACTGTAATGTAATCTTATCAGTGGTGGCCATACCTATCAACTGTAATGTAATATATCCATTGTGGCCATACCTATAAATGATTGTAATTATATCCAGTGGGCCATACCTATAAACTGTAATGTAATTATATCACGTGTGCCTACCATAAACTGTAATTTAATTATCCAGTGTGGCCATACCTAATAAAACTGAATTAATTATAATCCATGTGGCCATACCTATAACTGTAATTAATTTATACCCGATGTGTGGCCATACACCTAAACTGTAATTTTATTATATCACAGTGTGGCCAGACCTTATAAACTGTAATGTAATTAGATCCGTAGTGTGGCCATACCTATAAACTGTATTAATATTCCAGTGTGGCCTACCTAATAACTGTCACAAATGTAATTATAGTCAATGGGGCATACCTATAAAATGTAATTGTAATTTATCCAGTGTGGCCATACACTATAAACTGGAATGTAATTAGTACCGTGTGACCTACCTATAAACGTAATGTAGATTATATCCAGTGTGGCCATACCTATAAACGTATTAATATATCCATGTGGTGCCAACTAAACTGGTAATGTAATTATATCCAGTGTCCTACTATAACATGTTTGTATTTATTCCAGTGGGGCATACTATAAACTGTAATGTTATATATCCATGGGGCCATAACTATAAACTTAAGCAATATATCCAGTGGCGGCCTACCTAA
This sequence comes from Hymenochirus boettgeri, assembly GCA_019447015.1. NCBI lineage: Eukaryota > Metazoa > Chordata > Amphibia > Anura > Pipidae > Hymenochirus > Hymenochirus boettgeri. The sequence goes on from JAACNH010001197.1 coordinate 41,751, forward strand.
AACGGTAATTTAATTATATCCAGTGGGCCAACCTATCACATAAATGTAATGTTTAATCCAGTGGGGGCCATACCTTAAACTGTATTGTAATTATATCCAGTGTGGCCCATACCTATAACTGTAATTTAATTATATCCAGTGGGACATACCTATAAACGTGATGTTAATTTATTCCAGTGTGGGCCAATACCTAATAACTGTATGTATTATATATCAGTGTGGCCAATACCTATAAACTGTAATGTAATGATATCCAGTTGGGGGTCCATACCTATTAAAATGTAATGTTAAATTATATCCAGGGGCCATACTATAAACTGTAATGTATTATATCCAGTGTATGCCATACCTATAAAACGATGGTATTATATCCAGTGGGGCCATACCTATAACACGTTAATGTATTATATCTAGGTGGCCATACCTATATTACTGTAATGTTTTTGTTGAAATTATATCCCAGGTGCATACCTATATACTGTAAGTATTATATCCCAGTGTGGCCATACCTTATAAACTGATAATTAATTTATCCAGTGGGGCCAACATATAAACTGTAATGTAATATATCTAGTGTGGCCATACCTATAAAAACTGAATGTAATTATACCAGTGTGGCCATTACTATAAACGGTAATTTAATTATATCCGTGGGGCCATTAACCTATAAACTGTAATTGTAATTATATCCAAGTGTGCCATCATTACCTATAAACGGAATGTAATTAATCTAGTTGGACATACCTATAAAATGTATTTTAATATATCCAGTGTGGCCATACCTATTTATACTGTAAAATGTAATTATATCCGTGTGCCATACCTATAAACTGTATAATAATTCTAATCCAGTTGGGGCCATAAATAAATGTAAGTTCTCCGCCAATATTATATCTAGTGTGGCCTACATTAAACTGTAATGTAAAATATATCCAGTGTGGGCCATACCATAAAAACTGTAATTAATTATATTCCAGTGGGGCCATACCATAAACTGTATGTAATTATATCCAGGGGGGGCCATACTATATAAACTGGATGTTCTTATATCCAGTGTACCATACCTATAAACGTAATGTAATTATATCCAGTGTGCCCAACCTATAAACTGTAATTTAATTATATCCAGGTGGGGCCATACCTATAAACTGTAATGTAATTATTATTTCCAGTTGTGGCCATACCAAACTGTAATGTAATTATATAAGTGTGTTCCATTACTATAAACTGTAAGTAATTTATCCAGTGGGGCCATACCTCTAAAACTATAACTGTAATATATTCCAGTGGGGCCATACCTATAACTGTAATTAATTATATCCAGTGTGGCATACCTATAAACTGTAATGTAATTATATCCAGTGGGGGCCAACCTTTATAAACTGTAATGTAATTATATCCAGTGGGGCCATACCTAAAATTAAAACTGTAAATTTAATTAGATCCAAGTGTGGCCATCCCTATAAACTGTAATGGAATTATATCCAGTGTGGCCATACCTATAAAAACTGTTAAGGTAATTATATTCCAGTGTTGGCCATACCTAGAAACTGTAATGTATTATATCAGTGGGGCCCTACCTATAAACTGTATTTAATATAATCCAGTTGTGGCCAACCTAAAAACTGTAATGTATTATATCCAGTGTGGCCATACTATATAAAAACTGTAAGGAATTATATCCAGTGGGGCCAGTACCTATAAACTGAATGTAATTATTCCAGTTGCCATAACTATAAAAACTGTAATGTAATGATATCCAGTGTATCCATCCCTAATAAACTGTATGGTAATTATATCAGTGGGGCCATACTATAAATGTATGTAATTATATCCAGTGGGGCTAACCTATAAACTGTAATTTAAGTATATCCAGTGTGGCCCTACTATAAACTGTAATGTACTTATATCCAGTGGGGCCATACCTATAAAACTGTAATGTAATTAATCAGTGGGGGCCATACCTATAAACTGTAATTAAATATATCCAGTGTGGCCATACCTATAACTGTAATGTTAATTCTATCAAGTGTTCCATTACCTATTAAATGGATTGTAATTATAATCCAGTGGGGCCATACTATAAACTGGAATTTAATTATATCCAGTGGGGCCATACTAAAACTGTATGTAATTATATCCAGTGTGGCCATACCTATAAACTGTAATGTAATTAGATCCAGGTATCCATACCTATAAATGTATTGTAATTATTCCAGTGTTGGCCATACCTATAAAACTGTAATGTATATTTATATCCAGTGTGGCCATACCTATAAACGTAATGAATATATCTAGTGTGGCCATACCTTGAAACTGTAATCTAATTAGATCAGGGCGGCCTTACCATATTACTGTAATGTAATTATATCCAGTGTGGCCCATACCTAAAACTGTAATTTAATTTCTATCCAGTGGGGCCATACCTATAAACTGTAATGTAATAATATCTAGGTGTGGCATTTTACCATAACTGTAATGTTTATTTATCCAGGTGTTTTTGTGGCCATACCTATAAACTGTAATTTAATTTATCCCAGTGGCGGCAACTATAAACTGTTATGTAATGTAATTATATCCAGGTGGGGCCAACCTATAAAACTGTAAATGAATTATATCTAGTGTGGCCAACTATAACGGTAATTAATTATATCCAGTGTGGCACATAACATATATACTGTAATGTAATTATATCCAGTGTGGCCATACCTATAAACTGTAGTTAATTATATCCAGTGGGGACATACCTATAAAATGTAATGTAATTATATCTAGTAGGCCATACCTATAACTGTAATGTATATATCCAGTGTGGCCAGACTATAAACTGTAATTAATTCTATCCCCCCCAAAAAGTGGGGCCATACCTATTAAACTGTATGTAATTATATCCAGTGTGGCCAAACCTATAAACTGTAAGGTATTAATCCAGTGTATCCCTAACTATCAAACTGGATTGTAATTATATCCAGTGGGGCATACCTGAAATGTAATGTACTTAATATCCAGTGTGCCATACCTATAACCTTGTATGAATTATATCAGTGGGCCAGACCATATTAAACGTAATGTAATTAAGCCAGTGGGGCCATACCTATAAAACTATAAGTAAGTATATCCAGGGGGCCATACCTATTAAACGGCTAATTTAATTATATCAAGTGTGGCCATACATATAACGGTAATGTAGTATTTTATCCAGTGGGGCCAACCTATAAACTGTCAAAGTAAATTATATCCAGTGGTCGGCCATACCTATATAAACTGTAATTTAATTAGATCCAGTGGGGCCCATACTATAAACTGTAATGAATTATATCCAGTGGGGCCATACCTATAAAAACTGTGAGTAAGTAATCCAGGGGGGACATACCTATAAACTATAATGTAATGTAATTATATCCAGTGGGGCCATACCTAAAACTGTAATGTAATTATATCCGTGTGGCCATACCTAATAAACTGTAATGTAATGATATCCGTGTATCCATTACCTAAAACTTATTGTAATATATCCAGGGGGGCCAGACCTATAAACTGTAATGTAATTAGATCCAGTGGGGCCATACCTATAAACTGTAATTTATTATATCCAGGTGCCATACCTCTAAACTGTAATGTAATTCTATCCAGTGTGACCATACCTAAAAACTGAATGTAATTTATATCCAGTGGGCCATACCTATAAACTGTAATGAATTATACAGTGTGGCCATACCTTTATAACTGTAAATGTAATTATATCCAGTGATCCATACCTAGAAACTGATTGTAATTTATCCAGTGGGGCCATACCTATAAACGGTAATGTTAATTATAGCCAGTGGGGACTATACCTATAAACTGTAATGTAATTATATCCAGTGTGGCCCATACCTATAAACTGTAATGTAATTTATACAGTGGATCATACCTATTAAACTGTATTGAATTATATCCAGTGTGGCCATACCTAGAAACTGAATGTAATTATATCCGTGTGGCCCATACCTATTAAACTGTAAGGTAATTATATCTAGTGTGGCCATACCTATAAACTGTAATTAATTATATCCAGTGTGGCCCTACCTATATACTGTAAGGTAATTACTATCCCAGTGTGGCCATACCTAATAAACTTAATTTAATTAGAATCCAGTGGGGCCATTACATATAAATGTAAGTAATTATATCTAGGTGGCCAATACCATAAACTGTAATGTAATTATTATCCAGTGTGGCCCTACCTATAAAACTGTTAATTTATTAATCCAGTGGGCGCCATACTATAAACTGTAAATGTAATTATATCCAGTGTGGACATACCTATAAACTGTAATGTAAGTATTTCTAGTGTGGCCATTACTATATAAACTGTAATTTAATTATACCAGTGTGGCCATACCTATATACGGAATGTAATAATCCAGTGTGGCCATACCATAAACGTAATTTAATTATATCCAGTGGGGCCAATACCTATAAAAACGGTATGTAAATATATTCAGTGTGGCCACCTATAAACTGTTAAGGTAATTATATCCCAATGTGGCAATACCTATGAAATGTAATTCTAATATATCCAGTGGGGCCATACCTATAAACGAATGTATGTAATATATCCAGTGTGGCCATACCTTAAACGTAATGTAATTATATCCAGTGTATCCATACTAATAAACTGTATTGTTAATTATATCCAGTGGGGGCCATACCTATAAACTGTAATGTTAAAAGTTTTAGTTTTTTTTTACATAATACGGTGGCATACTATATAAACTGTAATGTAAGTATAATTATATCCAGTGTTGCCATACAGATAAACTGTAATGGTAATTAATCCCAGTGGGGCATACCTATAAAACTATATGTAATTATATCCAGTGGGGGCCATACTATAAAGTAATTTAATTATATCCAGTGGGCCATACCTATAAACTGTAATGTAATTATCTCCAGGGGGGCCAGACCTAGAAAACGGTAATGTAATTATTATCCAGTGGGCCCTTACCTATAACTGTAATTTAATTATTCCAGTGGGGGCCATTACCTATAAACTGTAATGTAATTAATCAGTGGGGCCATACAATTAAACTGTGATGTAATATATCCAGAGGGGCAATACCTATTAAAAAACTATAATGTATGTGAATTTTCCAGTGGGGCTCATACAATAACCTGTAATTTATTATATCCCAGTGGGGCACATCCTATATACTGAATGGAATTAATTCCAGTGTGGCCTATACTATAAAAAACTGTAATGTAATTATATCCAGTGGGGCCATACCTAATAAACTGTAATGTAATTATATCTAGGGTGGCCATACCTATATAAACTGTAATGTAATTTATCCAGTGGGGGTCCATACCTATATCCGTAATGGAATTAATCCAGTGTGGCCATACCTATAAAACTGTATGTTAATTATATCCGTGTGCCATACCGATAAAATGTAATTAAGTTATATCCAGTGTGGCATACCTATAAACTGTAATGTAATATATCAGTGTGGCCATACCTATAAACGGATGTAATTATATCCAGTGTGGCCTACCTATAAAACTGAATGAATTATATCTAGTGGGGCCATACTATTTAACTGTAATTTAATGATATCCAGTGTGGCCATAACCTATAAACTGTAATGTAATTATATCCAGTGTGGCCATACTATAAACTGTAAAGGACTTATATCCAGTGTGGCATTACTATAACTGTAAGTAATTAATCCAGTGGGGCCATACCTATAAACTGTAATGTAATTATATCAGGGTGGCCATACCTATCAAGTAATGATTTAATGCAGATTCCAAACTTAAGGCACGTGAAAATTAAAAGTTCAAGTAAGGCTCAGAACACATCAGTTCCAAAAAATGATATTTATATTTAATTATTACGAGTGAAAATGTAAGAAAACATTGGTGCAATCAGCCCGTTACATCACAGAAAACTCAAGTTACTTATCAGTTTGGAACCAAATCTTCTTTTTGTTCTATGTGTGTGTGATAGTAAGAGAAGTACCGTATTTAGACTTAATTTCGCCAGATGAATAGCTTGAATGTTATGCTGAATTGGTTTAATGCTATGCAAACATACACTCCCTGGGCAAGTAATGACAAGTATAGAAACTGAAAACACCCTATTGCTGCTTGCTAGGAACTAATAGTGACAAATTTTAGAATATCTTACTGTTTATGACAATGTTGTCTACAAAATCAAATTTGAAGAATAATCCAACAACAGCTGTTGGTAAGTTATTTTCCAGATTTTTCAAGACTATCAAGCAGATAATGTTGCTCGATTAGCCTTAATTCTCTGTTTTATATAAGATGCTACCATTCACGGACAAAGTGGATAAGGGCATGTCCACCTGAGGCTTGAGGCCAAACTGCAACGAGCCAGAATCCTGCAGGCCACGTGTGTGTTTCTTGTGCGTTTTGCGTAGCGCATGCGAAATTGCCATTTGCCGTTTAGGGAAAAGCATGTGTTAATACACAAAAAATGGGTGAACGGCATGCATCCAAAAAAGGAAATTGCATGAGCAATCGCTGATGCGCATCGGGAATCGCAGGAATTTCACATTCCCCTGGCTTTGATTTCATAAAACTAAACAGCATGTGCAATCGCTAGCGCCAATGCGCAAAAAAAAAACATGCAAAATGTGGCCATTAAATCCAAGAATAGATCTTGTTAGTTATTGCCTGCAACCCCATCTGCTCTTTAATCAGTTCCTGCAGGCATTGTCACAAAGAGGTAAATATAGGTTCTCTTCGATTCTGGAAAATATATCTGCATTCTCCCTCAGTGAATGAGCACTTTATAAGCTTGGAGAAATGTGCCAGAAGAGGCAACAGGGAGAAAGAGCAGTCTATATTGGGATGTGGTGTGAGTATCAGCAGTCACCAGCCTTGAGGGACTGCATGGAGGGAGGAGCCAGCTTACTCTGTCAGGATTGGAAGCAAAAATGATCCTTATAGTTCAGTATTGCATCTAAAATTCCGTATTGCATCTAAAATTAGAGCTAAAATTGACGGTCAGGTGAATGGCAAGTTTTTTTTATTATTTAAAGGAAATTATATGTTAAACAATGCAAACTCTCACCCAAAGTCAAATGAAATTTAACTAACCAGAAGACATTAACAGTTATGGAGAGGATGCAGCATAAAAAAGGGGGGGACAAATATAAACAGATTGTTTGTGAGATATTATCATTTTGTTGTGAGTTTTGTTCTTCCTTTTAGAGCTAATAGATCATTTACAATCTGCAAAATGCTTTGATTCTTATGAAAATAAAATCCAAAATAGACTTTTCTGCACTGCTTAGTGGAAATACATATACATGATAAAATAAGAAATTAGAACACAGGAGGGGTAGATTGCCTCTAATAGAGAACCAGATGAAACTCCTTCCCCTAAGTATAAAACCCATGTGTAGATGCAAGGTACTGAATACTTGAAGATCTCCTACTGGAAGGGTGAATGTAGGGGTGAAATAAAACACGCTCGTTTTTGCTGCAGCATAATCAGAATGTTAAGGAAAGGCGCACACAAACTACTGATATGAAAAGCATATCTATGAAAATACTGGGGGGTCCTGGGTGTAAACACTCACAAAGTGTAGGAGGTCAGGTATTATGTTTCTTTTTAACACAGTTATATAATGACATATGGCACAAAACCATATGAGCTTATACCGTTCAGTTAATTATAACTCTCTTGGTATTTAGCTTCTATTGTGTTATGATTGAAAAGCAGACCCCAGTGTTTGTAACATAGCAGTCAACAATAAAACAACATCCCAACCTATATTATGTAGAAAACCTGTAATCAGGGGTGATGCACTACATCTAAATTAAACCAATGCTAACCAGGTTGCAGGGACGTTGCAGGTAGAGGGCTTTAAAGAAGGGTTTTAAGACCTTTAAGAGATTTTACAAATGCACAGAAGTTTAAATTGAGGTGTGATTGCCCATAGAGAAGCATAATATAGCCATTTATCCGTATAACTGATAAAAACAGGTGAGTAAAACTAAACTGTTCAGACCATATTTATCACTTTATTTAACCAGGTGATAGTTCTCTTCTTGTACCTACCATCTAGAGTTAACCTCAGGGAAACTTTGGGAACTCATTTGGACCTCAGCTACAGTAGAAGCACACAAAACTCGCATCATCCTTAATCAAAAGGATATTAGATGTTGGGGACATGGAATGGCCCTTTAAGAGAATTCTATCAGACCATATCTATTAAGAAATAAAAATGTATGTCAAATCCGTACTTTGAAAAATTAGTCTGCAGCCATTGGTTCAAATTTTGGGATTTTCTTGAGGACTTTATAAATAAAATTCTGTGACGTGTATTTACATACTAGAAATGTAGAACAATTAGCACCACAGAAAAATACAATTACGGCGTAAAGAAATGTAATTTGACAGCATGTCTTATACGTTAAATCTAAAGACTACACAAATGTGTAAGCAGTTCAGGCTTTTGCCAAAATGGCTGACAGGCCAGTAATCGAATTTTACAAGGCATTCTATGATTACTTATAATTCTAGTGCATCGTTATTGTGCTCATTGTTACTATCTCTCTATTAGCTACTTCCTTTAAAGCTTGATTCGGAATTTTAGTTTTACCATTGCAAATTTTCCATTATAATTATGTTTCCAATTTCTGTACTTAAAGGACAATTATACTCACCTCCTCCTTACTCTTCTTCTCCATAGTGATAGTATTCAGAGTGATGACCTAAATAGATAAGTCCTCACCTCTGGGTATTTTACCTAACTTCTGCATTACTTACTAAAACTCTCCCTCGGCGCTTCGCTTAGTTCTCCTCTCTTCCACTTTTAGTGACAATTCTACATGCAGCCAATGGGAAGACACAATCTGCAAGGGCCCCGGCGTTGTCTTTCATTGGCTTCACTTGGACTGTCATGACAGTGGAAGAGACGAGGGAGGAAGTGGAGTGCAGAGAGAGATTTTGAGTAAGTAATGCAGAGTAGGAAAATACCCCGAGGTGAGAGGATTATATATATTTAGGTCATCAACTCGTGAAACTATGTAGCTATGGAAGAAGAAGAGGAAGAGGGAGGTGAGTATAATTGCCCTTTACAGAAAAAATTTTTTTTTTTTTTTTTTTTTTGGAAATATAAAAAAGGATTGCAGGAGTTAGGGAAAAAAACCAGAGGTGAAATATCTAGCAAATAAGATCATCACCCTGGGTTACTGGGTTACTATGCAGCTGTACGCGAGGAGAAGGTGAGTATAATGTCCCTTATTGTATAGCGCCTTTAAATATATGCAGTTAAATTGTGATTATCATAAAAGGGATGCTTATGGACGCTTAAGATTATGACAACTCTTAGTCTAGAATGGGAAATGTGAGATGAACAAAATTGGGATTTCGTTCCAATAGCAGTTACGTGGAACCATTGTGAAGTTTTTTGAAAATCCGATTTAATCAAAATTTTTCATATTTTGACATTTGGATTTTTCGTTTTCTAAATGCTTTCCCTTTTCCCATGATGTTTCGAGTTTTGAAAATAAACAAAAAATCTGTTTGGATCCGAATATTTTCGGAACTGTCGATCGAAACTAGGTTTGTTTACACCGGAATTCATCACTAGTGGGGTACTGTAACTAGCCCATTGTTTTTATAGATCTCATATATATATATATAATATAGTATATATATTATATATATATCATATATATATGTTATGTATGAGTATATGGATCTGTCTTTATGTTTACAATTTTTGTTGCTACTAAGGAGGAAAGATGGAGTATTTAGTATGAGTAAAAGCTGAACACCAGAAAAGACCATTTCTGTTATGGTTTTAAACAGTCAGCCGCGTGCAAAGTGTATGAATGCATGCGACGTGGCAGAATGCATGTGGCCAGAGAGATGGTCAGCCCATATGAACAGTGTGAAACCAAATGCTCAATATGAAAGATTGTATTTTTTTTAATCATAAGACAATTTTTTGTACATTAGTCTGCCAGTTATACTCTGTGTGTATCCAAAGTTGGGCAAAAGAAGAGATTATTTTACTGCCAAACATAAGGAATGTCAACATATCTTTATTGGAGCATTTTTCTTATTAAGATGCTTGGAAAGTGCCATCAATTGGCTGATTTTAAAAATGGGGTACTGTATTCTCCCAAATGGATTTTAGGGGGAAAAACTCTCAAAAAATATTGAAAGAAGTTCTGTATTAATATTTGTTGGAACCAATAAATAAGTAAGCTCCAGGACAAATACTGTGCTACAATCGAGTAAAATGGGGTTTGAGTGCTGCTCGCTCCTACAAGGGCAATGCTCATAATGTATTCTAGTTTTGAAATTGGAAAACAATGAAGGGCCGCATGTTTGCCTGTTATCTGACCTTATACAATTACCAAACACCACAAACTTATAAATATGCCATCCGTCCTGATTTCATTCAAATGAAAATTAATTAACAATGTCAAAAATTGTATTACTCTTACGCAGTGATTAGTTATATTTATGTTGCTTTAGGTATTATGTTGTGATAACTAAACAGACTGATATGTATGTGAAATGTAGTAATCAGTAACATTATGTTTGCTTAAGGAAGCTATACTATGTCCCCAAACCAATGGCATCTAGGGTGAGGACTCAACCACCCCCCCCTATGCGTCCCTTGTTCCTTACAAAGCAAGTGTTACCCACCCTTGTAAAGTATGGGACTTCAAAGGTGGATGCAGCCTAGGGCAAATAGAGAGATCTAGAGCGTTTAGATCTACATCCTATGTTACTATAGGGGTTGGGGGGTTGGGAATAAGTATAGTTCTCATACCCCCTGGGTACTTTCTCTTTAAATACCAAAAGTACCAGAGGGCCTCCATTGTTTAAAATAAAACAAACCATAGCAAAGGGCATTAGATTCTTCTGACATTATTCATTGCAAAACCCAGTGAATCTTTGTGATGAGAAGAAAACATAATTAGCAGATTGCTGAGTGCCAAAAAATTAATTTGTTTCTCTCCGTTTTAGCAGTTAACGTGTCTTTAACTGCAGTTGACGAATTACAGTTTGTTAAAATCTGCAGATCTACAGTATTCTCCGTTTCAAATATTTATGTTTCTGTTATTATTGCTTCATTTCCGTAGTGTAAGCACACTCATATTTACGGTTCAATGGAAGCAAGTAGATATTTGGTACCATTTGAATTCTCACGTATATAGCTAGAGTTCTGTTTGAAACTTTATTCACCCGGATCTATCTGGATTGAGGACACCAAAAGGCATGATAATTTGGCATTCCATTGTTTTCTTGTTTTTTTCCCTCTGTTCAAGCCCTATCTTTCATTATGTATGAACCCAAACTAATAAAATCGGGAGATGGATAAAGGGCATAAGATAAAACAGTACTAAGACTAAGAGCATTAATACGAAAGATTTAATTGCAGAATCTTTGTAGAACAAATTACGGTGCATGTAAGATTTACAGAAAACCACTTTCCATCTGCTTCGGGGAGGGGGGCGGCTGGCACGTTTAGGTTGTTCTTTAGGAGAGAAAAAGAGAAGTGCACTTATCAATCAATCCATAAACTTAAATGGGAACCTTAGAATAAATAGTTTACTGTGCTTACTGTTCTTTACCACGTATACGTATCATGAAATGGTCTGCAATTAGAAATGCACAAAGGACATGGGAAAACATGTGACTCGGGTAAACAGACAAGTACAACCATAATGGTGTTAAAATTTGTAATAAAAAAAATATAAACAACTACAAAAAATAGGAACCCCCATGTGGTGTAAAAAAATTAACATGAATGTGGTACATTACGTCTCCCAGTTTAGCTGACGGCAGCAATTTCCAACACTGCCCCCCACCAGCAACATTTTACATAACATGCATCGGATACACAGAGGACCCTAGATTTTAAGTGGAGGTACAAAAACAAATGGACAAACAGCAGTAGTATATCGGAAACGTTTTAAATGAAGCTTTCCTTGAAAGAATGTAAACAGGGATTTTTTTTTTAAGAATTCTTCTTCCAAAGGTACGTGAAATGTTGATAAATATTTTAAGCCTGGCACATATGGTCTGTATTTCCAATCATTGCAATCAGTTTGATCGAAAATATTGACCAAGTTATGGCACTGTTTTGGTACCATGCCAGTCGTTACTGTGCAGTATATATTTAGAAGAGGATCACTTACAATCTGCCCAAAATTGATGGTGCAATGTAATGTAGTCCCAAAACTTGCACATCGTGTTTTGGTCAGGAACAATTAGTCCAGCCAATGGTAAGTAGGACCAGCTTTACCTTCAATCAATGCCAATCTTTAACTTGCAGTTTAGCTGGAGTATTAAAGGAGGGCAGTGATCTGTTAAACCCCCACCTACACTGTGGTACCCAAATTAGCAATTTAAAATATAACAGGGTGGAAGCTCACCTTGACACTGTCTAGTGTCTCCTGTAGAATAGATCACCTAACAGTTGTCAAGGAGAGCCCTCCAAAAAACAAGTTAGATTGCTAGCCAGAATAGTTGTTGTTGGCCACCTCTGGCCACACTTCATCTCTGTATGTGAGAGCGGCCTTGCCCTTATATAAACTGTAAGCGCGGCACATGAAAAAAATTATGGGGTTGTCGTCAGTAGCTTCAGTAGTACAAAGAAGTTAAAATGCAGAAACCAGGAAAAAGAACAAACAGCACTAATGTAAAACAATACACAAACACTTTAAGAGTAACTATAATGTTAAAAACATACACAAACACTTTAAGAGATAAACATATCAATGTAAAACATACACAAACACTTAAGAGATAAAATCTAATGTTAAAACATACAAGAACACTCTTTAAGAGAAAACTATAAGTAAACAACAAGAACAGTTTTAAGAGATGACTATAGGTAAAATGTACAAGAACAGTTTACGAGATAAAGATAATGTAAAAACATACACAAAACACTCAAGAGATAACTATATGTTAAACATACACAAACCCTTTTAAGAGATAACTATAATGTAAAACATTACAAGGAACACTTAAGAGCTAACTATAATGAAACATACAAGAAAAGTTAAGAGATTTAAAACTATAATTGTAAAACAACCAGAACAATTTAAGAGATAACTAAATGTAAGAAATTACACAAACAGTTAAGAGAAACTGTAATTGTAAAAACATAACACAGTTTAAGAGATAACTATTAATGTAAAACATACAACAGACAGTTGTTAAGAGATAAATTAATGTAAAACATACAAGGAAACACTTTAAAAGATAACTATAATGTAAAAAACATACACAAACAGGTTTAAGAGATAACTTAATTTAAAACATACACAGTTTAAGAGATAACTATAATGTAAACATTACACAGACAATTTAAAGAGATAACTATATGTAAAAAACATACAGAAACACTTTAAAAAGATACCTATAAGGTAAAACAACACAGACAGTTTAAGAGATAACCTAACTGTAAAACATACACAGTTTAAGCGGATAATATAATGTAAAACATAACAGACAGTTTAAGAATAACTGATAATGTTAAAACTTACACAGGGACAGTTAAGAGATCACTATAGGTAAAAACATACACAGGGGAAGAGATAACTATAATGTAAAAATACACAGTGAAGAGCTAACTGTAAGTTAAAACAGAAAAAAAAAAACCCCCCCCCCCCCCCCCCCCCCCCCCACAGAAGTTTAAACGATTTAACTAAATGTAAAAAACATACACAGGTTAAGAGATAACTGTAATGTAAAAACATCCACAAACAGTTTTTAAGAGATAACTAAATGAAAACTACACAAGTTTAAGAGATAACTATAATGTAAAACATAACACAGACAGTTTAAGAGATAAACTATAATGTAAAAAATACACAGACAGTTTAAGAGATCAACTATAATGTAAAACATACAAAACACTTTAAAAGATAAATTTTTACCTAGAGGAAAGGTTATGGGTACTATACCAAACATGGTAAGCAGTGCTCCTCAGCACAAATAAGTATGTGTACAAGTGACAAGTTAATGGGAAAGGACATTAGCACAAAGAAATTGTAGTGTTGCATGTCTGTTAAATATTACTAACGTATGTGCAAGTAAACTATTACTAACAGTTTTTTTTATGTTTCCAAAGTAAAGAAAAACACCTCAACTTAGAACCTAGAGTTTGTAAGTTTTATAGATGCTATACCCAGTAGCAAAATATCTTCGCTTCAAATATATATTACCCAAAGTCACTCCAGTATACACACTGTAGTTAGATCTAGTAAAAGGCATTGGGGCTATTTTGTACTCTTGTATTACGTATATTATAACAAGAAATACATTTTGTGTTTAGGATGACTTAGAATTTTCAAAATATATGGTAAAGAATGGAGATGTCACAACAATGCAAGTGTATTAAGTAGGATCTTCACAAATAATAGAAAAAATATCAGTGTTGGTGGAAGTAGGATTGAACATAGAGGTAGAGAGGAGAAGTGTGAGCTTTGCCCATTCCGTGAAACGTGGGCGGTGTATGTGCCCTGGCTCACATGGTCATCAAATTGTTCACATGGCCATCACAGCACGTGGTTGACCATTGCTAGGGTTTTAAGGCTAGTTTGCCAAACTATCGTAGACCCTTATTATACGAGTTATCACAAACTAAAAGGGATCATTCCCCAAACTGTATTGTTTACTTGATGACTTATATAATGAAAGGGTAAGTGAAGTATACTGTATTATTGTATAAAAATGTAAAAGAAAGACGAGAAAATAGATAACGTTATTAATAGATTTAGAAAAGGACTTGTTCCCATTTGAGGCTGTTTAAACTGCTCCACTTTAACTAAGACATTAATTGTGTTTATTTATTGTAATGTGCTACTAGTTCATTATTAAATACTAGTATTCTTCTGAAAAATACATCTCAACAACACTAATTCTTTAATTGTCAGCCTCTAAAGCAAATCAAATGGCTAGAAGAAAATAATATATTAAATTTATTATGTCCCGTTTTGTGCATCAGTGAGTTATTTCACTTACAAATGGATATCATTCAAATTCAACTTTCCGATTTCAGCAATGTTGTGTGTGAAATTTTTCAATCTGTGTGCGCAGATTTATTAATCTGTGTGCTTACAAAAAAAATGTGGTGTGCAGAAATAGTACTATCTATATATAAGATCAAGATGACAGCCACCAAGACGGACACATGTAATCAGTTGCCACTAATAAAAGTTTACTAAATAAATCCTGTGGAGTGCACCATCTTATGTTCCTTTATATTTGTTCCTAACCCCAGTCAGCACCATGGTTATAGATGTATATTGCACATATCTATAATATGTGGGGCTTACAAAATAATTATTCTGTGTTCTTATACCAACCACATTGCAGAAGATTTCGTGTTTAACTAGGGCAGCCAAAATGTATGTGACTAGCATTAAAGGAAAAATGCTAGTAACCTACCCCATTTTATAAAACTGCTACTAGGATAATTATTTATGATTATTATTGATTATTATTATTAGATCATTGATGTATATAGCGCCAACATCTTTCCATGGTGCTTTACAATTCACATTTAGTCATAAAATTACTACAGGGTAATACAGTTATACCAAAGTCATACTATCTACATACACAGGTACATACATTAATATAAGTAAAACAGAGTGTGAAGTTTATTACGCAATACCGTGATACCAACAGGAAAAGAGCTACAGATAGAGGAATATGGGGGGTGAGACATTAGGGGTGCGGGAATAGGTAGGCTGTGGAAAATAGAGTGGAAGTGGAGGTGAAAGGCAGGTTGGATCTATTGGGTAGTAAGAGGGGGTACCGTAATGTCTAGACCAGGTTATATGCTTGCCTGAAGAGAGGTTTTAGGTTCGGTTGAAGGTGTTAAGGGATGGGTGAGTGACGGACAGACGGAGAAGGAAGTCCAGAGTCAGAGGGGCAGCACGAGTAAAGTTCCTGAATGCGGGAATGGGACGAAGGACAGGTGGATGAGAGGAGGGTATCGTTTTGCGGAGCGAGGAGGTTGCGCAGGCCTGGGATGGTATCACTGGACAAAGGGGGCTCTGAGAATATGTGGAGGGCGCTTTGTTGGATAGTGCTTTATAGGACAAGGTAAGCAGTTTGAACGGATCCTTTGGTGATGGGCAACCATGGAGGGACTGGAAGAGAGGAGAGGACATTAGAAGTAGAGAAGCCGAGAAGAGAATGAATGACCGGGCAGCAGAGTTGAGAATGGATTGAAGTGTGCCAGACGGTTTGTTTGGTTAACACACAGGAGGTGTGTTGCAGTAGCCTAGCCGGGATCTGAGTAGGATATACCAGTTATTCTTGCTTTTTTTCCTAAAAAGGGAAGAGGAAAGTAACAAATTTATTGTAAACCTCATTATGAGTTGAAAAAAAATACAAACTAGGGAAATCTTTAAAAGAAAAATACCAATTGGGGTGAATGCAAAATGTCTTCTAGAGAACATTGATGATTATGAAAACATAATCTGTATTATTCCTACTATTTCCAGAAAACCACAACTTAGAAACATAAAAATATTCTAAGCTTCGGTGTAAAACTGATTCTAAAACGGAAATCTTTTCGATACTGACAGATGATCTAATTTGACAATTTTTACCCAAGAGGATTAGTCATACTGTGTTAGAAAAAGGCAACAAAATATATTTACTCTAAATCCTACGAATTATCAGTTGGAGGTATTGTACTAAATTTCTCACATCTTGTCATGTGTAAGGTTTTTTTTTTTTTCGAATGGATTATTCTGTACACATTATGCAAAAGATATTTAAAATCCAGCACAAGCCCTAAAACTCTATTTGTATTATATTGTTGTCTCCCAACTTTAGTCGGGGAATCTGGGAGTAAGCAATTCCCTAGATTAGTGCGGCCATGATGTTTAAAACATTAGACTAGAGAAACAAAAAAGAAAAACTTTGTTCCCCAGCAGTTCACAGAACTGAAAAATCTTTCCGGGGCTTGAAGCTGCGTCTCGGCGGGATTTCGGATTCTCGTTTATTGGGTGGATTCGTTGATTTTTGGGGCCGTTATTGTCTGCGAATTCGGATTATTTTCATGAAATTTCAACAAAAAACTTGAATTTGATTTTGAAAATTTAGACGGGGTTCGACTTTTCAACACTGAATTTTCAACTTTTTTGACACAGAATTCTTCTAATCTAAATAATTAATTTATTAAAATTAAGCTGCGTTAGTCTCTAATAATAAAATGCATTGCAATTTTTTTTAAATGGAACAGGATTCCATTGTTAGTGGTAAAATTTCTTTCACAACTTCTGCTAGCTGTCCGTGTCTGTTCCATCCTTCTGTTACATTCCATCCTTCCTGTGCATCCATCCTCCTGGGAATCCATCCTTCCTGTGAGCATACCGTACGACATGTAAATGAAAGCGAATTCCCCTCTCTGAGTTCTTCCAGGGCTCTGATCCAATGTGCATATAAGTGGAAAACAAGTTTAAAGGGATAGAGTTGCACTCCATTTGGACTGGAGTTCGTCACTGGAGGATTTCTGTACAATGGCAATGTACCCCTCATACACTACATCCTCTTACTTATCAGTCTACTTTATCGTGTTTTTTTGAGATAGTGTTCCTTAAATTTAAAAAAAAAATCATCTCATTGCTATTCAGCTCATTAACTTGTTGGTTCAGATACGTATAAATATTTAAGAGATGTTCATTCTAATTCATTTAGTTTCAATGTGTTGTTTACTTACTTTCCTTGCCATTGCATATCCTCCTTGACACTTTGAGATATCCAGATCATTTCAGATGGATTCTATGCTAAACTTTGCATATTCTTTGAAAGTCGGCCTTAAATTGAATTGAGGGCAGAGAATACTAAATATGCTCATTTATATACAAGAGCACACATAGTAGTTGATTGAAACTCATAGGTAAGAGGCTTTTGCTGAATACTTTAATTGGCTATGAAATAAAACACGCTAGGGATGTACGTGGGTGCAAGGAATCATATAAGCACGGGCCAACCTTGAAAAACAGTTCGCTTTAAGCTTTTTCACGTAAAAGTGCCATTTATTAAAAACCAGCCTCTTAATAATCAGGGACAATGGGAAAACTCAATTCTGAAGGGTTGGTGGTTTTAAGAAAGCACGGTTAGCTATGTAGATTAAGTTGGTATTACTTATATACATATAGCTCCCATTTAAAGCCTTTTCAATTATGTCTTTAAAGCAGTGCCAAAAGATGGAACTTGGTCTCTGCACGGAATATTGGTGCGCAAGTGGGGTTCCTGACAAAGTTGGATGTGTGATAGGTACATTTATTGATTCCTCCTGGGGTCACAAACATTTGCCTTGTTCTAGTTAATCTGCCTTGACCAATAAGATCTAACTGAACAACCCCTTAAAACATCTGATTGGTTGATGCATAATAGTATAGACAGGACAAACATTTGAACCTCAACTAGTCAGAGCAGAGTTTATTTATAGTAAGGATGGCCATACAAAATTACCACTGACATTCCACAATGGTTACTACGACATTAGAACAACTGCATGGAATTGATTATTTTGTGTTTGACATTCAATGGGAAAATATGGGGATATTGCTGGAATGGAATGTTACAAAAAACATCTGATGTTTAAAAACAGTAAGTAAGTCTTTACTGCTCTTATGTGCTATTTATCATCGCATTACTACCAGATATTAATAAGAATAATTATTGTTTGCCATTCTGGCAGAAAATGGATCCTCAGGCTGTGATGCTGACATCACAGGACAATGATGACTTCCCATGACTTGCCTCCTCTGCACATGGCTCAAGCAGAGAGGAGGCAGATACTTTTGCCAGAAAGGAATAGAACGTTATGATTAAATATTTGGGTACCAATGCATGTACTAACTGGTAAAATTAGCAGGTGGGTGGCAGGCAGATAACTGACAAGTCACCAGTTTTTGTTTTAAGGGTGGACATGGCTCTTTAAGGTTCAATAGATTTAACATTCTATAAAGATATGGACAGCATTGGCAGTAGGTATACCACACACTGATGGTGTGTTGTAATATTATTATTTTTTTGTTACAGGTATATTTTTAAGCACGGATATTACTAACAATACAAAACTAATGACAAAAAAGTATTGTGTTCACTCTTAAGGAACGAAAAGTAGTGAGTCTACTCTCGATAAATGATAGAGTTTAAGTTAAAAACTATATGGAGACGAAACGAGTAGATTCATATTTACACAAGGGAAAAAAACATTGTAAAGCTCGCATGGATTGGGTCTCCTAGGAGGAAACAACTGAACATGGCATGTTGATATGTCAGTATGAATATTCTGTCCTCAGCTCCAATATAGGCCAGTAATGTTTATTTTCCTGTGTGCAGGCCAATTTGTAACTGTTTCGTGTAAGAAATATATAGTAGTTATAATCATAAATTTACTTGGGAAGTCTTAAGGCGGACCATCACACGGTCTAATAGATTTCAAACATCAGGGTTCAATGAACTTTCTATTACTTCCATTGTTTTTTTCCCAATGTTTTATTTGATTATGACGCACAGTAATAAACCTATGTGACATGATTATATTTTAAGGAGGTTGTGGATTGATGGCATATCAGTGGTCGTACAAAGACCCGTTACGATTTGCCATGGTATTCTGATGTTGCCAAACCATTTGGGGTTTTCCTGCAACTGAATAAATTATAACATTTACATTAAAAAAGTATCATTTAGAGTATAAAAATTATAAAAAAATGGAAAAGTCTGTTCTAGTTAGCCATCGAGCATGTTGTGTAAATAAACCAATTGTGAAAGTCAATTTCAGAGCTTGTGCATGAGCCCAAATATTGTGTTTTCGTCTTTATCCAGCATTGTGTTCAGTTCTATGAGTTACTCAGTAAATATAGATATTCCTAAAGGGCATGCCAACCCATTTTCTAAAACTTGCCATAATAGCGTTCCCCCCCAAGTCACAACCGCCATAAAAGATTTTACTGGGAAATCCCCTGATCTTTACTTACCTTACCTCTTTCACGCAGGTACTGTATGGCCCTCATGAGTGCATTGGGAAAACTGAAGGCAGGGGGGAGGGGACAGCAGCCCGCGTAATTGATTGGCTGAGCGGTGCCAAATCATGGCTGCAGCTGCCGGCCTGCATATAAATGCGAAGGAGAGAGGTAAGGTAAGTAAAGTTGGGGGCGTGACTGAGTTAGTTCCAGCAAAATCTTTTATGGAGGTGGTGGGTATGGGAAAAGGGAAAGCTAATATTTGGCAAAGGGGTTTTTTAACAATAGGGGAGAGATTTCAAACGGGTGAGAGAGAGGTTGTTGTGTGGAAAGGCCCTGTGGCAGGACAAAATTCTCCCGGATGAGAGACAGGGGCAGAGTCCTAAATGGACTTTTGCTATCCTCCCTGGGTGTGGGACTTTGGGGGGGGGGGAGTTCCAGGAGAAATATTGGAGCTGGGATGTCAAGGTAATGGTTTTATTACACTACAGAGGGCGGCCGTAGTGGGGGGAATTGGGGAGGGGGGGAGGGGAAGGGAATTTATAGTTTTGGAGTGGGACATGCCCTCTTTAGAAGCGGTACCTAGTGCAACAAAGTACCAATGTAGCTTTTACTAAGACATTGGTTAGATTTTCGATAATCTACCCCATAAAGAGTCATGGAGATATCCATCATTTAAGTTATATATTCATATTTGGCACAATATATATTATTATTATTATTATTATTATATATTGTTGCTTTATAAACCACCAAATCTTTCCACAGCTCTCCGTTTCAATGGACCTATATAAGTTCTCCTATACATTCCACACCCAATCCTTTTTTTTTTTGTGTGCCCTGCGAGCCCGGAAGAGCTTATATCTAAGTCACCATTTTTCCGTGTTATTTGACACATACCAATCAGAGTCTTTCAACCCCCCCGCACGACTGTGGGGAAAACTGGATGCCGTGCCGGGCGTAATCACCAGCAAGCACGGGGAAAACAACAAACCCTTGCAGATGTGCCCAAGGGTAGAATGAACTCAGGACCTCCGTCATGCAAGGTGTTAACCACGAGCCACCCGTGCTGCCCATGCATGCATGGTTGTTTCATTTCGGCCCAGGTATTAAGGGATTATATGCTGACATATCACTCGCAGTGAGTCATTGTATAATGAAAAGTTATGGATATACCTAGGTGTATTATACAATCATCTTGCTTTCTTCCTAATTCAAAAATTTGTCATGTGCCACAGTAGGGGTGCACCAACCCCAAGGTTAATTTCTACCAGAGTCCCATTCAAAGAAACAAATGTTTAGATCCAAATCTCAGTCAAAATTCTGGCAGTTCCATTTGATACGTGTTTTTGCTTGTTTTAATTAAAATAAAAGACCGTATACTCACCTCAGCTCCAATCTTTTAAAAGCACTTTATAAGTACCTGGGGCAAGGACCCCAAACCGCTAGGTCCTCACTCTTAGGTTCAGCTTATAAGTCCTTACTTACCCCTAGAAGGTCCGATTGCCGTGTTACACGGCATCCTCCTTCCCACCTGCAAGCTAACCAATAGGAATAGGAAGCCTGGGTATGAGGAGGGAGAGGGGAGCAAGGGAACATGCCACCGGAAGGAAATGCGAAATTCTAGAGTTAGGGTATAGGACAGGGAAGCTGAACTCAGGAGTGAAACCTTGTGGTTAGCAACCCCATCCTGGGTTTTTTAAAGGAGGGGCGGTTGACAAGCGACAATATAGTTGTCATTTTTAAACTTGGTACATCCTCTGCTCAAAGATGAATTGCAGATAACAAAAATTAAATATATATCTTGGTATATGTTATTTAAATTGCTCACAAACCAATCACGTGTTCATTGTTACCAGCAAAAAAAAGAAGGTAGTAGATTTTCAGAAAAGCGACGTATCATTCCATGGATATGGCAGTGCTAAGAAGGAAAACTATACTTTATTCTGTAGGGATAAAAGGTTTTATCTAAGATGATTCTTCATAAACATAAGCATTATTCATAACATAAGAAATAAACACAAAACCACCTCCAAGTTATATTACTAAAACGAAAAGACGCGAATTATTGTCAGTGTCAGATTTCTTTTTGTAAATTGCAGAATGCAAGAAAAGCAGAAAGATATGATTATAGAGATTGTTTCGTTCCTCGAAGACAATGTTATACACATCCATGGATTAACCTTTAGCTGATATAGTACAATATTTTGAAGTGATTAATAGGATAGCTTTGCACTGTAGGTCGAAAACCTGATTTATTTATTTTTTTTACAGATTTCTGAATTCCATGTGTAGAAATACTGTTAATGTGTAAGATACTCGCCCAAGTGGGAATTGGTGACCACCATTTAAAAATTCCTAAATTCTGCCTGGTTAATGGTAAATGAAAAAATTTCAAAGGTGAGTGTGGACAATGGAAAATTGTTTTAATGATTGTGCACAATGAAGAATCAAATGATTTGATTGCACAAGCAATTGGAAGCACTGAGTTTCGTCATACTCTAGTGAATTTGGGTGGGGGGTACAAATTCTTATTGACATTCATCTGACTCTCAAAGTTTCTGCCACATCATTCTAGGTTAGTTGATGCCCAATCGCTGCCCGTTGCGCACTAGGGGTTGGCTTGGCCATTGCCAGGGCAGGGCCCAATGGGCATCCAGCGGTGGCCTCCATAGCTTGGAATTCTGGGGGCAGGGGCTCCACCCTGAGGCCTGGTCAGCATGGAAGGCCACTGTGTGCCCCCCAGGTGGCTCAGGTTGGGACCCCCAGCTCTAGGTACTGTGTACCTGGGGGAGGTATGTGAACTTGGGTGATAATATGGCAAGGTACTGGCAGAAATGCATTTGGAACGGGAAGGCTTTATGAAGCATTATGGGCACAGTTACATTCTGGCATGTATCATAGAATTATTGAAGTGAGCTCGATTAATACCAGCTCCGATCCGATCACGCCACTACTGTGACCCAATTGAATTGGGCCCCACTAGTGTGTTGCTTGTGTGTGTGCGTGCGATCCATGAAGCTCGTACACATTTGCCATCCCCTTTTTTGGGGCACCGATGCACCACATTGGGCAATCCACACGCACACGGCAAAGCACACTGCGCAAGGGAGCCGCTTGTAAATGTGGTTCACCCTTAGAATTCCCTGTTATTTTTAGTTGTTTATGCATGGGCAAATACTTGGTCAATAATGGAAAACAAGTTTTATTTTATTCGGTATCACTTAGAGATGGACTAGAACTTGAACCCGCCGGAGTTCGAGTCAACTTAACAAGTCTAAATGGACTCGACTTCTCGAAACTACCTGGACCTGGATTTAGCGGGATTTCCCGGACTAGCGGATTTTCTTCTGTCTTCTCGAATCATATTGAAATCAATAATATCGAATTTACAGGGTTGTTCGCTAACCCTCTAAGTATCGTTCGTTTTCGGTAATCGTCAAAAGTATGTGCGATTTCGGTATCCCTCGAAAGTAGTAGGTATGGGTATCCCTTATACTATACAATACTATACTGTACAATACTTTACTATACTATACTGTACTGTACTATATAATACAGATGTTCACAGATGAACAGTGTTAACAAGCCTCTTGTGAATATATTGTTTATTAATATAGAATAGAAAAAATACATATATTGGAACACCAATGGTTCTATTTTAGACAAATCCTACATTAAACTGAACATTTTCACAACAGTCCTATATTACCTTTAGACAATGCATTTAAATGAGTCAAATAAATCCCACAACAGTACAAACCAAGACTTGCATGAATGCAGCATGCAAATTTTATATTCCCCTTTTTATTTACAGTATATACCTAGCAATGAGAGGGTACACCTAATCCATCAATAGAGGTCAGTTATGGCATAAAATGTGTATTGTAGTCAGTTTAACAGAGATAACCATGAAAGAGATAATGTATTCATACTTAGGTCAATAATTTTTGTCTGTCTTTCTTCATAAATCACAGTGGCAAGAGATTTGTCAAGTGAATTTTTATTGGTTAGACAGGTTAAATCTTTGAATCTCCAGCACATGCAAACAAAATGGCATATTTTGACATGACAGGAAATCACTTTGCTGTCATTGAAGAAAAACTGCTATGAGTTAGGAAATTGCACTTTTAGCAGTCAGGGAATCTTTGGAAATTCTAGTTTTCATCTACTTTTATTTCAGCAACATGATGGTCACCAAATATAAAGCACAGTCCAGCTCTATGTTACCATTCCTATAAATTAATGGTTCACATTAAACAAAGGCAGGCCACTAAACTGTTTTAACATATATTAATTGATTGATAGACCTGACTAAAGTAACGCACAGTACACACAGTAACGATAAAGCCCCGATACCATCGGATCCAACGGTCTGCTCACAGAGTTTATGATTCTAGAAAAAGATAAACAGATGGATTATAGCACTCACAGGTTAATTACATAAATCACCCATTAGCCAGAGGAATAAGAGTGCCCGTGGAAACGGATGAGGCACGGACATGGGTGATGTCAGAGAGCTTGGATTTACACTAAGATGCTCCTGGTCTGCAAAAAGAAGATTGTAGAAAGGTATGGTTCTTAAAATTGGCTGAACGGATTTTAAAGGGCATGTCCACCCCTTCAATAAATTTTTGACATATAGTAGTGTTCCTTCCCCCAGCCCCAACCACTATAAAAGATTTTTCAGAATGTCCCCCGATAGTTACTTACCTTACCTCTCTCCTCCACCGCACTGCCCGGCCTTCTGCTTGCATGAAACAGCATGCAGGGGGCCGGACCGAGAGGCAGCCAATCGCGGCTGCCGGCTGCTCAGAAAGCCGAGAGGTAAGGTAAGTAGAGTTCGGGGGACTTTCTTAAAAATCTTTCATAGCAGTTGGGTCTGGGGGAAGGAACACTATTATATGGCAAAGGGGTTTTATGGTAGGGGAGGGATTGCAAAACGGAAGAGAGAGGGAGGGGGGGAGGCCTGCAGTGCACATGCCAAACTTCTCCCGGAGGAGAGACAGAAGACAGAGTCCTATATGGATCGGCCAGGCTCCTGGTGGTCAGTTTTTTGGGGCTTTTGGGAAGGATTACAGGAGCTGGGATGTAAGGTAAGGATTATATAACACTACAGAGTGGGGCCAGTGGTGGGTTAACTTATAGTTTTGGCGGTAGACATGCCCTTTTAGATATTTTCCCAGCAAACCCTAATTAAACTTCTTAGTTTAGTTTTGGTACTGAAAGATTTCTGTTTCTACTACACAGAAAATAGATTGATGGAAAATTTAATGGACAAACTTATTGTAAAATAATGCAACAATACGTAGAGCTAAATTAGAAAAATAAATAATATTCAAAACATTCATCTAAGTGGTATTTTGTCTTTTGCACAGTCAATAGCTGCTAAAGTAGAAAACTTTTTAAAAACAAATTGTGAGTTTTCATGACTATTCCACCCATTACAAAGGGTTAACTCGCTTTTTTTGCAATCAATAGTGACACGGTTAAACATTTAAATAAGTATTTATTTAAATAAGAACTATTTATAACAGAAGCATGATTAATCATTATATCATTATATCATTCCTCTACAGGAAGCATTCGGGAATTTATCTGCAAAAACGTCTTGATTTGATAAACTAATATATTAATTAAGATTTATGTATTCATGCTTTTCTCATCAGTAAGAAACAAACAAGATTAAATAGCTTATTTTTTCACTTTCCCCAGAGGACATAATGCAGGTTATACTCTCTGAGGAATATATCAGGCTCCAAAGTTCTGCCTGTATTACACAATATGCAGTACTGAAAAAAAAGTGAACAATGGCCCATCCATTATTTAGTACTATATCTGATGCTATGAGCAGAGTATGTGCCTTCAGCATTCCCTTGCCCAGTATAACATAACACTCAGCAGATCTAAACATTTCACTGTTAGTCCTTTTTATTTTACTTTCATTTAAAAAAAGTAATTTTTAAAGGGCAACCGACGCAAATTAATTTGTGCTGAATTTGAATAATGTGAAATTGAAGTTTAACTGGTTTTAGGGCAGCACGGTGGTTCAGTGGTTAGTGTAGCTGTCGGAGCAGTTACAGTTAGCACTGATTTCTAATCTGCAAATCTGCAAGGAGTTTGTATGATCTCCCTGTACTGGCGTGGGTTTCCTCCGGGCGCTCTGTTTTTCCTTACAACCATAAAGAAACACTGATAGGTTGTGTGTATGAAATAAAGTGATTAGATTGTAAGCTCTTCAGGGCTGATGTGAATGGGTGTGAATATGTAGCGCTATATACAAAATAAAATTCATACCTACAAAAATACAAGAGAATGTAAAAAAATAAATTGCAAACGATGCTTCTGAGAAAATGAGTCTGATAAAATAATTTCAATTTGTGCTTCTACTAACCATAGGCTTGCTATTTATTCCATTTAACAATAATAGTTGATTATACAGTGTTTGGATTGACACTTCTTTCTGATTTAGTTATTGTTCGTACTGAAATTTACTCCTTGACCCCATCATTAATAAATAGCTCTATTCTTGCCATTTATTTTGGACAAAATTACTTTTGTACCAAAAAATAGGTTATTTTAAATTGACTGTAACTGGAAACTATAATTCTTGCCAACCACCACTGTATCTTTGTTTTGTTGATCTGCCCCCTATTTCTTTAGATATCCAATCTAAAACTTCAATCAAGTTCCTTGCTCTCAAAAACTATTCTTCTGTGAGTAGTTTTACTGTAGCTGGAATGGTGACAGAGTTTTGATAGTTGGAATGCTGTATGCTGTGTGCAGGCTTGACAGTTGGTTTGTGGGAAAAAAGTCAGGTCGGATGGAAGTGGGAGTGGTTAAAAAGGGTTTAAACAAAATGTGTGCTGGATTGAAGGCATGCAGCAACATCCACATGTGACAAATTCAAGAATAATGTGTAAGGGGTAAAACGGGCAAATATGTTCAAAATTGCTTTTATCCCATGTTCCACAACACTTGAGAAAGGGTCCACGTGGCACGAAACATGTTGGTGCTGGAGACTTTTCTCCATCTATCTAGGTGCCTGTGTGATTTATTATGGTGGGTTATTACACATACATCTATAATTT
Source organism: Hymenochirus boettgeri (assembly GCA_019447015.1). Taxonomy (NCBI): domain Eukaryota; kingdom Metazoa; phylum Chordata; class Amphibia; order Anura; family Pipidae; genus Hymenochirus; species Hymenochirus boettgeri. The sequence continues at coordinate 68,834 of JAACNH010001197.1, forward strand.
GTATAGTCCATCCTCCAATCCCCATGGTTTCTTGTTTTTACCCAGTTTCATATTGCCCAATGCATTAGCCAACAGTGATATAAGGAGGAGGAACTTAATAGTTTGGATTGAAGATGGGACACCAATTTAGTGAAGGTATATGTGGATTTATATGGCTAAGAACATTAATAAAATGATGAATGATGCACATTCCAGGCCCCCATAAAGTATTATAATATCTATGCATGTTCATATATAAGAAAAACACAGGGATTTTAGTTACATACATAAATATGTCCAGGTTAGCCCAGTATGGAAGGTTCTTAACAGTTATTTGTGCACAGAAAAATCCATTATAACTAAAAATCTGAATTATCTAATGTATCTATTCTTTCTATGGCCAAAAGTTTTAAATCCAATGTTTTATTTGAAAACAATATTTACAGTATAGTTTGACCAATATAACAAAGCTATTTAGCCACACAGTCATCCCTACTAAGCATATTTAAAATGACTAGCTTAAAACCATATGTGTGGGGGGTAACTTTAAAGGGTAACTGTGGTCTCCATACAAGTGGCCTTTGTTAAAAATAGCACACTCTTACCTGTAAAATGACTCCAGGATCATGCATCTAGCTGCAGTGTATCCAAAGTTACAGAAGTGTGTTTTTTTCTTGCTAGTTTTGTGATCTATGGCATCACCAGCACCAAGCCCTAGTCTTGAACATGCCCACTGCTGAGACAGCATAATCAGCTGCATCATAGGCCCAACCACAAACTTCTAAATCCTTTTTAAAGCATCCCACAATTCTGATTTTTTTTCTCTTTCCTTAAGGTGCCTATAGGGAGAGGAAAGCTCAGATAATGCTTGCAGGTTAAAAATTAGCTTCAGAAAATATTAGCCTTTTGGGGTGGTGCTTCTTACACACATCATGTCACTGTCCCAGACTCAGACAGTCAGGACAGACAAAGAAGTGTAACTTTACAAGCCTTTAACTTAATAGAAGCTAGATACATCCCCCTAGGCTTGTTTGAAAGATATACAAGAGCCCTTTTAAATAGAGGACATTTGTAATTTTTATTTTCTGCATATTACATTTTGGGCCCTCTTATCCTGAAATAAAGGAAATAAATGTACAGAAAATGAAGATTGCGTGAAAATCCTAGGGGAAAAAATATTTTCATTCAATAAAACATGTCCACCATGGTGAAATTGACCATAATTACTGATTGATCTGCCTTATACTGAAGCTGAATAATTTCACTTTATTTCTTCTGTGTGAGATGTCTAAAAAAAGATAAGTTATACACAGATTTGCTTTTCCCTTATAAATACTTCTTCCCTTTTAAATACTTAATTCTGTCAGTCAAAAATATCAAATGAATAGTTCACTCAAAAGTGAACTATTCCTTTAATGTATTGATTGAAGACCGGGAGGTTAAGGAGCCCTTACCTCCTGTTCTTCAATCAATTAAGTGGGAGTGACGGACCGAGAAAGAAGATATTTACCTTACACACGATCCTTATTCGCAGCAGTGACTAGTCCCCGACTGCCTCCTGGTTCAGAGTGACTATAGTGTGCATGCACAATAATACACGCTATAGTTACTCTGAACAGGAAGTGGTCGGGAATTTTCACTGCTGCAGTGGAGGATCACATGTAATGTAAATATCTTCTATCTTCGTCCTTTGCTCCTGGTCAACTGATTCAATAAAACATGTCCACCATGGCGAAATTGACCATAATTACTCTATCTGCCTTATACCGAAGCTGAATAATTTCACTTTATTTCTTCTGTGTCAGATGTCTAAAAAAAGATAAGTTATACACAGATTTGCTTTTCCCTTATAAATACTTATTATTATTCCGTTTTATTCACACTAGCACAATGAAGGGGAAAAAACCCCATAAACTTGATTTTTAAAGTCAGATCTGCATGGACTGATGTTTTAAAATGCTTGCTTTATGCTTATTTCTTAAGAACAGCACTAGGCCCAGCGAGGGAGTCTTCCTCTCTAAGATTAGGGGGAAATGACAGATAACATTTGATTTATAGGCTATAATATTGGTTGTACGGATTTATTTTGCTCCCGTGTGCAGTATGTAGCTGTGGAGGCAAATATTAAAAAAAAAAAAAAAAACAATTCTGTCAGACAACAATATCAAAATACTTCAATCAATTTAGTGGAAGTGACGGACCAAGAAAGAAGATATTTACCTTACACACGATCCTCCTCCGCAGCAGTGTCAGGTCCCCGACTGCCTCCTGGTTTAGAGTAACTATAGTGTGCATGCACAATAATACATGCTATAGTTACTCTGAACAGGAAGTGGTCGGGAATTTTCACTGCTGCAGTGGAGGATCAAATTTAAGGTAAATATCTTCTATCTTCGTCCTTTGCTACTGGTGAACTGGTTGAATAACAGGAGGTAAGACATAGGTCCTTAAATTCCTGGTCTTCAATCAATACGTTAAAGGGAGAGTTCACTTTTGGAGTGAACTATTCCTTTAAAAAAGAAAGGAAGAAGAAAAAAAATGAAGCAATGTAAACACCAATCTTACTAAATCATTTTCATTACAAAACCTTTTTTCTGAATGCAATATTTCCCTTAAGACTAGTAAAGTTGCTCGAATCTATTTCATTTTTAACATAAAACATACAGACCCATGATATTAAGTAACAACAATGAAGCCAAGACAATATGAATTAGTATCTGTTACATTGAAGGTAATAGTCTTTTGGGTGTTTTCACACATTTGACTAAAATTGCATTATATTAAATAATCACTAGTCAATAAATTTGCTTAAACAATTCACAATTTACAGTGCAAATATGAAGGCAACCAATCCCAAAGGGTTTTACTTATTGTGGATTTATTTGCAATACCTTGCCACAATCTGGGTATTAAAATAAGCCATGGAGAGCCATCAGTTTTATTTGCTAAATGGCGTTAATAAAATGCCATAAATTGCAATCCACAGACTTATTAGAAATGTGCAATTCATAGCTGGTTTTAATAAGATTTTCTTTGCTATTGAAATTCAGCATGTTAATATTTTTGATGATGTTAATGTTCTATTTATTCTACTGTAGGTGTCCATAGTTGTAGGAAAATGCCTCACCAGTATTTTAAGAACAATGCTAGAACGCCTATCACTGTCATTAATGACCGGGTGAGCCATAAAATACTGATTCTATGAGGAATTTTATATCATGCAGTATTGGTTAGTTTAAGATGCAATCATAAAGTACTGGGCGATGCACCAAGAGACACACCACTCCTGCACTGGAGTCAAAATCATGCTAACCAATGATACATATTGGTTAGCGTGACTTAATTCCTTCATTGCAGCAGCTGCATGGCTAATACGGAAGTAAACCACGCAGCTGCAGCCATCAATGTTATATGCCGATTAGAGATGGCTGAAAATTCAAAAGTTTGGTCTGTTTTCGAACTTTCGAACTATATGGACAGTTCGAAAGTTCGAAAACGGACCCATTAAAGTCAATGGGAGTCAAATAGTTTGAAAAGTTCTAATGAAATACAATTAAAATATCAATGGTAACTTAATGTAAATGGCTGTGGGACCTGGGAAATGGTCTGGGGAACATGTTAGAATATCCAGGACATTCGAAAAATCAATTTTACTCTCAGTCGCGCTATTTTTGAGCTTGTTCGCGCCTAGGTACCATGTACATTTTACTCGCGGATTCGATGCTCACGTATAGGCTTTAATGGACACTATACTCGTGGATTCGATGTTTGCACCTAGATACCATGGACATTTTACTCGCGGATTCAATACTCGTGTATAGGTTTTAATGGACACTTTACTTGCGGATATGATGCTCGCGTTCGCGTCTAGGTACCATGGATATTTTACTTGCGGATTCTATGCTCGCGTATAGGTTTTAATGGACACTTTACTCGCACAATTGAACGGTCGAACATCATTCGAACGGTCGAACATTTGATATTTATAGAAAGTACGAAAATAACGAAAATCCGGGTCCGGGATAGTTTGAGAAGCCCGAATTTGTTCGAATTCGAATAGTTCGGCTCGAACTCGGGTTCGAGTTCTAGTCCATCTCTAATGCCGATAGCGAAAGTCAATTTTGGTGCATTAGCTTGCGTTAAAAGTGTTGAAAGTTACCGGCACTTTGCGATGCACCGAGAGCTGCTATCAGCATATAACATAGCAATCCTGCCAGGGTTCATTCTGCCAGTGCATTCATGGAACAGTGCAAGGTGTATAAATATAAATAACATTTCTACACTACAAAAGTCAGATTTCATGCCAAAAAGTTTAAAGGCTGAAGGTTAAAATTTCATTAGTTCTGTCATGATATTTTGCTTGTAGTTTGAAAATACAACATTTCAACAACAAAACCAGTATCTCTGCTGCACAACTAGGCTTGGCATGACACTACTGTACATCACTACTAGGTAACCAGACAATCTGGGGCCCATGGAAAGCACCCTAGACCCCCAAAGCAGTAACCAAATGTCTGTATCGGCATGGCTCTTTCAATTTTTGCCAAAGTGCAGAGTTTGATTTATGATTAAATGATTTAGAATTACAGTGGAAAGGCTTTCTTTGAGTCATGGCGTGTTGGCAGAAAGTGCAATTCACCCTGCTGCACCTTAACAGCTGTGAAAATTATTTTACTCAGTTCTTAAATGGCAGTATCTTTTGAAATATCCCACAGTACCAGTCAAGTTTGCATGAATCATGCTAAGAGCACATTTCACATACACAAATGAAAGCAATAAGAAAATAAGGAATTCTTTACTTTTAAACTAGTGGAAAACAATGGAAAAGTCCTTGACGCCCTTTACCTTACAATACGTCTTCACTTTTCTTTATTGATCTTCTTGCATTTGGACTGATGCTGGATTTATTCTATGTTAGAAAGATAATGCTTTATGGTTGTTAGAAAGGAAAAACAATATGTTACAATGGAAAAAAAAAGCCAAACAAACACTTTTTACCTTCCATGTAAATTATACCTAAAATTTTTAGAATATAAAATATCGTACCAAGGAGTCCCCCAGTGACTGACCAGATAACCAGTGCGGTCCATGTGGATGGAATGTGGAAGAATAAGAAATATTTTACACAATATATATAGATCACATGATAAAATGCTTTGTTTCGAATAGTAGAGATGGACGAAACTGACGGGTTTCTTTCCATTTTCAGGTTTGCAGATCTTGGGAATATCCCAAAGATCCGAAAACCCAAAAACGGAACTTAAATTCGGGACTTAGGAGCACATTTTCAATTTTTATCGAACGTTCGAGCTATTTTCAAAAATTCTCGGAAATAGCCTTGAAGGTTCGATAATCCTCGAAAAACTATTTTCAAGTTTCCGAACATATTTTCGAGGATTATCGAACATTCAACGCTATTGTTGGAATAGCAATAAATATTGAAAATGCGCTCCATAGTCTTTGAAATCCATGTGTAAATTCAGGTGTAATCAAGACCAGTTACATTGTTTTTGTACAAAGATCAAGTGTGTTTTCTTTCCACTTTAAATACTTACAGTATTTTGTCAACCTGCTTACAAATTCTATGAATTTCTTATATACATTGTATTCCATCCTTGTATTACATTGTAATGTAACAATTGTATGACATTAACAAAGTAAAAATAATTTTAAAAAAAATTATAGGGATTTAAACCTGTAACCTCATGAGCTTTGTGTTTCTAAAACATAGTAATTGTAGGTTGAGCCACCAAACATAAAACTGGTAGCTTTAGAAACTCTATATTTTGCCAAAAAATGGAAGCAAAAAAAATAAGGCAGTAAAATCAGCTGTCAGTAATGAACGCTGTCTGGGAAATAACTTTTACAATAAAGTTCTATATTGGTGGGAAGACATCTGTAGAAAAAACTCTTTGCGCATAGAGAGAGTAAATATCGGCTAACTGGGACTAAGTTTTCATACACAAATTGTTCCTAGTCCCACAAATTCTACAGTTTCTCATTATTTATAGAGACATTCGAAACCAGTGAGTTTCGTTCTGAAATCGGATTTTTAAATTTTCAAAAATAAATCCAATAGAAGTCAATGGTAGCCGAAGTCCTGAACATTTTCTGCGTTCAGTATGGAATATTTAAAGTTCTATGTTGAATATTCAATGTTTAATATAAAATATTCAATATAGAATATTCGATAAACCCATGGAATACCCTTAAAGAGTTGATTTCGAAAAGTTGCGAAAATCCCTTGGAACTTCCAAACTGGCAGTATCAAATAAAACTGGGTTTCGAAACAAACTTGAAACCCAATGAGCCTTATAACTTTTAATATCTGGAGACAAACACCTCAAAGAGCAGCTGGTGGGGATAGAGTAACATCTCTAGTCAAACTACCAGACAAGATAGCACCAGTAACCAGTAATAATGGGGTATTTTTGTTCAATTTCCATGGCACCAAAAAATGGTGATGTCAGAAAAGACCAGCACTGCTGGGTGGGTAAAGTAGGTTCTGTTGTCCGTCCCTCTTCACCTTATTTGAGTTATCAAGTCACTTCTGATCAGCCTGCCATTACCGCTTGTTAAACAAGGTTGAGCAGTGGAAAAAAAAGTGATTTTCCCCTCGGATTTAGAACTGGATGATTTCTCTTCAGTGCTGCTAATTGTATAAGTATGGTTTACAGCTTTCTTCTTGTTAGAAGTGATGAAATCCATTAAGAATTTTTTTGTAGTTTAGTTGCCCTTTAACCTAAAGTTTTGTTGGGCTTGGAAATAACAATTTTTCTTCTTCATTTGTTTAGGATTGTTTTGGATGCAATGCCTGCCCTATTCCTACTACATTCTGGATTTCAGAAGGAACGGATTTGCTAAAAGAAAATTACATAAAAGGTAGACGACTTCATCCTAATTCTATTTTTCTATTGTGTTTGCAGCTGTTATGTTCAGATAGAAATCTTAATAGATAAAACAGTAAATTTACACTCAGATTCAACTTTAATTTTAAATGATTGTGGCATCATTTAATTTATTTATCATAATGCCTATACTAAGGTGCTTTTAAAGGGCATGTCCACCCCAAAAAGGAAAATGCCATACCCTACTTTCCCTACTTTCTTGTAGGCTGAAATATAATTTCCGTATCCCCCTCATACACCTCCCCTTCTCTTTGGTGCGCTGTGAAGGCTCCGAATTTTCACACATCTGCACTGAGCATTCACAGTGCTCAGAAGACAATCCTCCGTGAATATTCTGCAGTCATTGGCTGTGCCGTCACCCATTGCGGCCCTGACTGCAGTAAACCCCCGAAGTCTGTGAGCATATGGAGGAAGTAAAAAGGGGATGGTAAGAAATGGAAAGGATATTTTAGTCTACAGGTAAGTATGGGAAAAGTGTGTATGGCATTTTGCATGTTATAGGGGACTCCTATAGGGCATTTTTCATTTTTGAGGTGGACATGCCCTTTAACTCTTTAAATGGAAAATTATATTTGAGTAAAATTATTAAAGTATTTAATGCCAGCTATTATCTAGTTATCTGACATCTAAAGAACATCATAGGTGAAGCTAAGATTATGTGAATGAGTGAGAGCTTATTTAATAAGAGGTGCAAAATTTTGCCTGCGCTCTTAATCTGCTACAACCAATCAGATGTATTTTATTAAATAAGGCCCTTATTTTGTTCAATGAATATAGTGTTCCTTTAAAAATAACCATGTAGAGTTTATATAAACAGAAAATTATAATTTGCCAGAAAATTTAAAAAGAAAACACATTGTTTGTTTCATTAAAAACTATTTTCCCTTTTCACTATTGACATTTTATTTTGGGATCAACAGAAGGAAAAATCTCATTATCCTTAAAGGGACAATTGAGATCCCAATGTAAACAAGCCATTAAAATAGAAATGTTACTGTAAAATAAAATAGGCTCCTCAGTCTTCAGTCCGTCTCTTACTGTCCGTGCCAGTGACTTTGAACTTGGTGGAAACATTAAGCTTAATATTAGACTCTGCTCAAAGGGAATTGTAGTCATTGCAGAGACCGTCTTATCCACGCCAGAGCTGATTTTGCTAGTTATTTGCTTTGCATACCAGCTGCTTCAAATGACTTGTTTCCCCATAATATGGACTATGATCTTGTTTGCAAATGCTATTACGTTCCGAATCCTGCTGTGTCTTCGCCGTTATCTTTGCCATTTTGTAAATGTGCCCTGTTGTACACAAAGGAATCAGCGAAAACACATTACGGTTCTGTCTGTGATAGTACGAGTATCTGTGCACTTTAGAACAGAGTAAAACATCATCAATGATAAAATACAGTAAATCATTATGACAATAGAAGATATCAGATTGTAGTGGCCATGTTTTTGAAGGATTTATATCACTAATTACTGATGTGATCCTATATTTCGGTCTGACTATACCACTTGTAGCGGTATTCATCACTACTGGCTGGTATCAGTACTGGCTGGTATTTTGATACCGCCCTGCAATGGCCAGTTAATAGCTACAGGCATTATGTTGCAACACAGTCAAAAAATAACACAGAGGTTGGTAATAAGATCAATATCAGTATTTATCGAAACCTTTATAGATATGACCCACTGTGTCTTGATAACTATGTTGGGGTTATTGGATATCTTTTTAAAATATTTTTTTTTAAATACTTTTCTGTGTCAAATAGTTAGAGCTATATTCATCTAGATAACAAATGTGGATTATTCTATAAAGTTCTACAAAGGTTCTAAACACCCACCAGGATGGGTCCCAAATATACTTCTTCACGCCTATGTTCATCTAGAGCTATGTTCATCTAGAGCTACGTTCATCTAGAGCTACGTTCATCTAGAGCTTCGTTCATCTAGAGCTACGTTCATCTAGAGCTACGATCATCTAGAGCTATGTTCATCTAGAGCTATGTTCATCTAGAGCTATGTTCACCTAGAGCTACGTTCATCTAGAGCTATGTTCATCTAGAGCTACGTTCATCTAGAGCTATGTTCACCTAGAGCTACATTCATCTGCGTAGATGAGTTTTATCATACAAAATGAATTTTTGTGCACTACACAACGTAGCACACCTTTCCCCGACCAGCCAAACATTCCCCAAACCAAATAGTTTGCAACTACTGCGTAACCTATTGTGTGTACTGAATATTTTCATTAAAATGTATGTGTGGGATGTGCAATACTGTTTCCATTAAAGAACTTTTAAAGAAATGGTTTGCCCATTGATATGTGTTTAGCCTGTATTTAGTATGCAATTTGTTTAGCTATTAGCCTTTACACGTTTGCATAAAGTCTTGCCTTTTAATAGGCCTTGCAGAATTTTGTGAACCCATTGATGAAAAGGGATCACAAGATTTTGTCACTGAATAGATGTTTTAGCAGTTCTATGGCTACCATTGGAAATGAGTTATTACTATCTTGGTAAGAGACTCCTATCATGATATGGGTATAAAGATATACATATACAAGATTAGATTATAGTTCTTCTTACATTGTTACACACAAGGAGTTAAGACTTAAACCAAGACAGATGGTGCAATTAGGTTTTAAACAGATATATGAAAATAAGTAAATTAAAGTCTTCAGAGTGCAGAACGGCGTTCCACGCTGATCCTCTGTTCACTCTGTTGAAGCTTTCAAGTTACGTTCCACACACTGACAGATTCTCCATTAGCACTTGTTTAGCACTTGTTAACCCAAGCGAAATAGGTAAAATAGATTTAAGCAAATTAGATTTAGAAAATGCAGTTTTCATTGGATGCAGTCTATCGGCTAGATTTCCCTTATGTTTATGCTATGTGGATTTCAACTGATTGGTGTGACATGTTGGAGCACGTTACATAACTACGGCCCAATGCACCCTTGGATGTATGTTAATTGAGGTCCCTTTTTATATGGTGAACAAGAGAAATTGTTGGAATTGTATAAAATGTTTACATCTATTTAGTCTACTGTTCTTGTAGCTATAGCGTTATCCTTTCATATGTGGTCTCTTTTCTTCTCCCATTTACCATAATTCCTCAATGCTGTTCTAAATATTCATCACCAATAAAAATGTTGATATAAATGTTGGATTGAAACACATTCATATGAACTGTACTTGCCATTTGGGCAATGGTTTTATTTTGGTGGCATAGCTACCCTTACAACAACAAAAAAAACAGTTGCATATCTGTTACCTGCCCCTAACCCCATGTGATATACTCAGCACACTATTAGATGTTTTATTAACCAGATATTGATGGATAAGTATTGCCCCCATTCTGGCAGAGTAAGCTGTCTCCTCCCTCAATGCAGTCAATCAAGGCTCTGACATCACAAACATTGAATGGCTGCTGATTTCCCTGCTGCCTCCACTGCACGTGCTCAAGCTTAAAAAAAGGTTAATGAGCAAAGGGAGGAGGCAGATACCTTTTCCAGAACAGAAACTAACTTATGATTAAATATCTGGTTACAAATGCATTTAATAAACAGGTATAACTAGCAGTTAAGGTTGTGGGCAGATAACTGACATGACACCCATTTTTTGTTTTATGGATGAACATGCCCTTTAATGCAGACATGTTTCCAATAACCAGAGTAGGGTACTGTAATGTGACTGGCATCCTTTAATTGTGTTTGAGAACACCAGACAAAGGGACTTATGCAAGAAGGGGTGCGCATGCTCTTAATAAATAGTAACCAATCAGATGTCACCTTTTTACTGGTCTACTACAGTTAGAAAACAAGCAAACTGGTTGGTTGTTCTTCATTGCATTCAAGTCTAAATGCACTTGGTCAATATTCACCAAATGATATTGGATCCAACTGAATTCGCTGTTTATCGGAGGGGCAAAAACCTCCCATTGCTTGAGTTGATAACCTCGCAAAGTGTGTGACTGCACAACAATCGCTCCTTAATAAAGCGCATTGGGAGCAGTCTTTACAATTAGATTCCAATGTCATCTGCCTTTGATTTGTGACATAGTCACGTATGTGGCCTCATTAAGCCAATCAAATACTTTTCCAGCAGAAGATAAGCCTGGGGGAAGATGAGTAGCGGCACATCAATTTATTAATATACATAAAAGGGTTTAAATTTTGACGCTCACCTTTAAATTTAGACTTCAGTTTTAAAACAATGCTATCTGCCAAATCGAATTGATAGTTGCATTGGTTCTGGTAGAACCAAGTTAAAACTGTCAGTTAGTAAGTCCTGAAAGTGCTGATAGAATGGAGCATGCAGTTTAGATCCAAAAGTGATCAGTATGTAATTAGATAGACTCCGGAGGGATTCCTGCATTTAAATAAAGGATATTTCAGGAGACACAGAAAAACCTTCTACAACATCAATCACAAGCTTGTCTGGAGATGTGAGAGAATTCCAATTCTGATTCAGCAGGAATGTCTCTCACCAGCCAATCTACTAATAGCGAGTCTTACTGTAGTAGATATTACATTTTCTAAAATTAAATGAAAAATGATTTGTCATTCCTATAAGAGACACTGAACATATTCGTCTTTGTGTATATGGTGGTGTAGCTAAATTTAGAATGCAGAAAGCTGTGCTAATCGTGATGATCAAGAACTGGGTTTTAATTGAATGATGCAGAAAATTACAATGTCATTACTTTACATCAGAATGGGATTCGTTGGATTCTAAATATTGGAACTTTAGGCTGTGACCTGTAAAAGTATATTCTAGAGTAAACCCTGTACAATGTATAAAGTATTCATCGTGCTTGACATTTTTTTTTGTAACATTATTTACTCTTTATTTAATCAGAAAAACATACAGGGTTATTCAATAAAAGTTCTTATCATTAAAAATGGTGCTAATTTTGCTCTAACCAATCAGATGTTAGCTTTCAAATGTTAAATAATATCCGATTGGTTGAGGTAAAATTAGCACCACTTTTAACGATAAGACCTTTTTTTGAATCTCTCTGATTTTCGTAAAAAATCCAAAAATGCGGAAAAATCCACCAGCAGACTAATTAAAGTCAATGGGAGTTTAAAAATCTGAAAGTTCTGCCTACAATTAAGATATAAAAAGTAATAGTAAAGCTGGGTACACACGATGAGATATTTCGGTCCGATCGACCGATAGTTCAGTGTATCGGTCGATCGGACCGAAATTATCGCATTCGAATGTGCCCATGTCTGATCGACCGTTCGTCCAAATCGGACGAAAGGACGATCGTACAGGGTGGAAAACCTCGTCCGATCGTGCGGTCCTCTATGGACCGCACGATCGGTCGCGGTGACTATCGGACGCGGCTGCTTTTGCCGCGACCGACAGTCCTTCCTCCTGGCCGACCGTTCGAAAGTATCGAACGGCCGGTCAGGAGGAAAAATCGATAGGTGTGTACCTAGCTTAACTTACTGTCAATGTCTCAGGAACATGGGAAATAGTCTGTGAAACATGTAGCAATGCCCAAAATATTTCACAAAACCATTGTCCAGTATTGGAAACTTCATGCACTTCCTGTTTTGGCATTCCGCTTAGTATTTTTAAATATTTTCTACATTTTAGAAATATAAATTTCAATTCTTTGGCAGTTCGGAAATATCCCAAAAAATCCCAAAAAATCTGGCGGATTGGTGAAATCTGCTTCAGAACTGGGTATAGATTCGGGTCTATCTCTACTCCGAACTGCAGGGTTGTATATGTAGGCCAATCAAGCAAACCTGTGGATCTCACTTGGCACATTAGAGACTTCAGTAATCCAACAGGTTATGACCAAGTCCATACTGACAGATAGTACCCTGAAATCCTGCCTTAGCAGTTGACCATAAAAGAGTTAGTATATAAATAATTTATATAGTGAAAATTATATGAATATCCGTTAATATTTTACATTCCCACAGTTTAATACATTGCTATTTCCCTGCCTACATTTCAATATGTACATGGTTTTCTCCGTAATTTTTTTCCCATATTGTTTATGGACAGTGGTAGTTGAGATTCATTGTTATTCATTATAAGATGCATTTGGATTTTTCAAATCTTTTTGTTAAAGGAATCTTTTGGAGTTATAATTCTATTAGATGACAGGCTTAGTTAGCAAGATTTTGTCTTTTATGAAGTAGGGTATAGATTCAAGGGAGACAAATGTTATTCTATTTTGTTACAGTATGCAGTAAAGTATTAGAGTCCAGTAAACAAAAAAGACACCTTGGAAGTGGAAAGGGTTCAGTGAAAGGCCACTAATAAAAAAGAAGGTGAATGAAGAGGCTTGACTATGAAGGAAGATAATATACATATCTGTTGTATTCAGTTAGATCAACTGGACTTGAAGTTTAGTTCTTGAAGAAGTTTCACTAGTCATCCGACTGGCTTTCTCAATTCAGAATGACTTGTTCAAGAATCTGTGGCAATTATGTACCCTGGAAAATCCCAATTAGCATATCACAGCCAGGTGTTAAGGGTGTGATTGCATAGTGGCTAAGAGGTGTTATAGAAACGCCCAGGGTAAAGTGTCAAACCAGCATTGTACATGGAAGACAGTTGCTGTTTGCAACTGCATCAACGTATTTAATTATGTTGCTATTACATTATCTGGTATTATCTCATGCTATGATGGTCTTAAGGTTTGTACACACGTACGATAGTAGGTCCCGGCCCCCGACGCAAAATGTGTCCGAACGTTCGTTTCGGACGATAATCGGCCCGTGTATGGGCACTTTATCGGGCGAAACAGCCTTTCGGTTGGGGATCTGCGAACGACCGGCCATTTCGGGCGATAAAGGGCCCATACACAGGCCGATTATTGGCCGAAACAAACGTTCAGACACATTGTGCGTGGCAGGTCGGGACCAGCGATCGCAAATGTATGCGAATATTTAGTCACATATCTATTAAATAGCCAGGAAGGTATTTCAACTTTTGGGTACTGTGCCTGTTTGTGTATATGTCACTGTACATAGTTGTATGCTTATCCAATAAATTGCATTGAAGAATGTTTTTTTCAGTGGTATTTATTACTGAAGCTAAACGAATGGGGCATCCTGGAATCTATGGAGCTGTGGGAATTAGGTAGGATTGGTAATGCTGTAGAAAACAGACAAAACTCTTTTCGCTAAAGCTGGGAGCTTCAGGATTAAAGGAAACTGAGACCTGTGGGAGTTGTGATTGGGTTATAATGCTGAGTAACATTTATACTAGATTAATAAATGGAATGATTTATGTTGACTACAAACTGCAGTTGTTAGGATTAAATTATGATAAGAGATGTAGGGTTAATGCTGGAAAAGCTTATGCAGATTAGGGTTGCTGAGAATATTGTACTGACTGGAGACACTGGGAATTATATATATATAATAGCATGCTGCAAACAGCAAGCTGCCTGGAATCTTTGTGAATTTAAGGACAACTGAGGACTGACAACTGAGAAAAATGTATTTCCAAAGCTTGTGACTTAATTATACAATACAGTGGAGAGTGGGCTGAGTAATCCTATTTCCAACAGATTTTTTGCTGGTCTCCTGGCTTTTTGACCATCATGCGTATACAAATGCAAAAGCAATAGTGAAGGGTGGGTCATAGTCTTAAGCCTCATACACATGTGTGATTGCGAGTGCTGCAGGATGTGTATGCACAGCCGGTTCGGACAATAATCAGCCAGTTGAATTAAGGTGCTGAATTTTTTAATGAAATGTATTTTTTTAGTATAGTTGACTTTAAAGCATTGTAAAAAGATGTGGAAACATTGCTGGGATGGTACAAGGATGTTCTATGTACAATGGTTTGAGAAAGGGAACAATGTTGATTTAAAGGGCATGTTCACCCTTTTAAAAACATTTGACATGTTGTAGGGCTTCCTCCCCCAACCCCACTGCTATAATAGAATTATCAGAAACTCCCCCGATCATTACTTCCCTCTCTCCTCCGCCGCACTGCCCGGCCTTCTGCTTGCATGAAACTGCAAGCAGGTGGCCGGACCAGCAGCCGCGCCTCTGATTGGCTGAGAGGCAGCCAATCATGGATGCGGATGCCGGCTGCTTAGCATGCCGGGGGAGAGAGGTAAGGTAAGTAGAGTTCAGGGGAGTTTCTGATAATTCTATTATAGCGTTTGGGGCTGGGGGTTGGAGCCCTACAATATAACCAAGGGGATTGTAGCTTGGGGGAGGGAGAACAAAACGGGAGGGAGAGGGAGGGGGGAGGGCTGCAGTGCGCATGGCAAAATTCTCCTGGAGGAGAGACAGGAGGCAGAGTCCTATATGGACTGTACTACTGGTGGCCAGTTTTTGGGACTTTGGATGGACATTACAGGAGAACCATTTGGAGCTGGGATGTAAGGTAAGGATTTTATTACACTACACAGTGGGGCCAGTAGTGGGTTAAATTATAGTTTTGGGGGTGGACATACCCTTTAAATTGTATGAATTTTGAAAATAAATTTGGGATTTTAATCTCAGATATAATTAGTTAATAGAATATCCCAATCCCTTAGTGTAAGCTATGTTTGGTTTTAGTATTATTTGCAATTCTCCCCCTATTACATCAACAGGCTGGCTGTAAAATACACTAAACACCTGTCATGCATACAGCTAAATATGTGTAGCCTTGGCTAATGCAGCTCTGCGAATCTATCATGAACTTAACATGATTCATATTCTTCATATTCTTGCTTTAAAATGAAAGTTTAGTTGAAGTTAGCCTGGATCCACATCTTCAAATAATCTCCTGGGGATTTTCCTTTAAGATACCAAAGCAGATTCCAAAAAACTGTGTGTGTGTGGGGGTGAGTGGGGGATGAATAAAAAGAAAGAAAGAAAATCTTTCCAATTTTTATGTTAAATCTAAAAACATATGAGCAATGGTGGCGTTCTTAGCATATGGCTACATAGAACAATATAACATCAAACCTATAAAATATATCAAGATAGTGTAACCTAGAAACTCTACCAAGTATCCAAAATAGTGTAACCTAGAACTATACCATATTAAATAGAGGTAACCAAACTATACCATATTAATTAGTGTAACCTAGATAAATATACCCTCCTTAATATAGTGTAACCCGCAGTTGATCCACATGTAATAGACTAGACCATTGTATAAACTATACATACCAATTAATATAGTATAACCTAGAAACTATACCATATTAATATAGTGTAACCTAGAACTATACCATATAATATAGGTAACCTAGAAAACTATACATATAATATAGTGTAACCTAGAACTATACCATATATATAGTGTAACTAGAATACCATATTAATATAGTGTAACTAGAACTATACCATATTAATATAGTGTAACCTAGAACTATACCATATAAATTAGTGATAACCTAGAACTATACCATATTAATATAGTGTAACCTAGAACTATACATATTAATATAGTGTAACCAGAGAACTATACCATATTAATATAGTGTAACCTAGAACTATACCATATTAATAAGTGTAACCTAGAACTAACCATATTAATATAGTGTAACCTAGACTATACCATTAATATGTGTAACCTAGAACTATACCATATTAATATAGGTACTAGAAACTATACCATATTAATATAGTGTAACCTAGAAACTATACCATATTAATTCAGTGTAACCTGAACTATACCATATTAATATAGTGTAACCTAGAACTATACCATATTAATATAGTGTAACCTAGAACTATACCATATTAATATAGTAACTAGAACTATACCATATAATATAGTGTAACCTAGAAACTTACCATATTAATATGTGTAACTAGAAATATACCATATTAAGCTAGGTAACCAGAACTATACCATATTAATATAGTGTAACCTAGAACTATACATATATTAATAAGTGTAACCTAGAAAATATACCATATAATATAGTGTAACCTAGAACTATACCATATTAATATAGTGTAACCTAGACTATACCATATTAATTAGTCGTAGTGTAACCTAGAACTATACCATATTAATATGTGTAACCTAGAACTTACCATATTAATATAGTGTACCTAGAAACTATACCATATTAAAAAGTGTAACTAGAAACTATACCATATTTAATTAGTGTAACCTAGAACTATACCAATATTCTATGTGTAACCTAGAACTATACCATATTAATATAGTGTAACCTAGAACTATACCATATTAATAGTGTAACCTAGAACTATACCATATTAATATAGTGTAACCTAGAACTAACCATATAAATGTGTACTGAACTATACCATATAAATAGTGTAACCTAGAACTATACCATTTAATAAGTGTAACCTAGAACTATACCATATTTAAAATGTTGTAACCTAGAACTATACCATATTAATATAGTGTATCTAGTAAACTATACCATATTAATATAGTGTAACCTAGAATATAAACATATTAATATAGTGTAACCTAGAACTATACCATATTAAAAGTGTAACCTAGAAACTATACAATATTAATGACAGAGTAACCTAGAAACTATACCATATTAATATAGTGTAACTAGAACTATACCATATTAATATAGTGTAACTCGAATATACCATATTAATATAGTGTAACCTAGAACTATACATTTAATATAGGTAACCTAGAACTATACCATATTAATATAGTGAACCTAGAACTATACCATATTAATATAGTGTAACTAGAACTATACCATTTAAATATAGTGTAACCTAGAACTATACCATATTAATACAGTGTAACCTAGAACTATAACATATTAATATAGTGTAACTAGAATAACATTAAATACCAATATTAATATAGTGTAACCTAGAACTATACCATATTAATATAGTGTAACCTAGAACTATACATATATATAGTAACAGAACAACCATATTAAAACAGTGAACCTAGAACTATACCATATTAATATAGTGTAACCTAAACTAATCATATTAATTATAGTGTAACCTAGAACTATACCATATTAAACTAGTGTAACTAGAACTATACCATATTAATATGTTGTAACCTAGAAATATACCATATTAATATAGTGTAACCTAGAACTATACCATATAATATAGTATTATATAGTGTAACCTAGAATATACCATATTTTAATAAGTGTAACCTAGAAACTTATACCATATTAATATAGGGTAACCTAGAAACTATACTAATTAAACAGTGTAACCTAGAACTATACCATATTAATATAGTGTAACCTAGAAAACAACCATATCAATATAGTGTAACCTAGAAACTATACCATATTAAAACAGTGTAACTAGAACTATACCATATTAATATAGTGTAACCTAGAACTATACCATATAATATAGTGTAAACTAGAACTATACCATATTAATATATGTAACCTAGAACTATACCATATTAAAACAGTGGTAAACAAGAACTATACACATATAATATAGTGTAACCTAGAACTATACCTATTAATATAGTGTAAACCTAGAACTTATACCATATTAATATAGTTGAACCTAGAACTATACCATATTAATAATGTGTAACCTAGAACTATACCATATTAATACAAGTGTAACCTAGAACTATACCATATTAATATAGGTAACCTAGAAACTATACCATATTAATAACAGTGTAAAACTAGAACTATACCATATAATATAGTGTAACCTAGAACTATACCCATTAATATAGTGTAACCTAGAACTATACCAAATTAAATAGTGAAACCTAGAACTATACATATTAATAAGTGAACCTAGAACTATAATATATTAATTATAGTGTAACCTAGAACTATACCATATCAATATAGTGTAAACTAGAACTATACCATATCAATATAGTGTAACCTAGAACTATACCATATTAATATAGTGTATCTAGAACATACCATATTAATATAGTGTAACCTAGAACGATACCATATTAATATAGTGTAACCTGAACTATACCATATAATTATAAAGTGTAACCTAGAAAATATACCATATTAATATAGTGTACCTAGAAACTATACCATATTAATATAGTGTAACCTAGAGCTTATACCATATTAATAAGTGTAATAGAACTATACCATATTAATAATAGTGTAACCTAGAACTATACCATATAATATAGTGTAACCTGAGAACTATACCATATTAATAAGTGTAACCTAGAACTATACCATATTAATATAGTGTAACCTAGAAACTATACCATATTAATATAGTGTAACCTAGAAACTATACCATATTAATATAGTGTAACCTAGAAACTATACCATATTAATATAGGTAACCTAGAAACTATACCTATTAATATGTGTAACCTAGAACTATACCATAAATATAGTGTAACCTAGAACTATACCATATATATAGTGTAACCTAGAACTATACCATATTAATAAGTGTAACCTAGAAAACTATACCACATTAAAAGTGTACCTAGAACTATACCATATTAATAATAGTGTTAATAGAACTATACCATATTAATATAGTGTAACCTAGAACTATAACATATTAATATAGTGTAACCTAGAACTATACCATATTAATAAGTGTAAACCTAGAACTATACCATATTAATACAGTAGTAACCTGAACTATACCATATTAATATAGTGTAACCTAGAACTATACCATATTAATATAGTGTACAGAACTATACCATATTAATAACAGTGTAACCTAGAACTATACCATATAATATCAGTGTAACTAGAACTATACCATATATATAGTGAAACCTAGAAAACTATACCAATTAATTATGTGTAACCTAGAAACTATACCATATTAAATATAGTGTAACCTAGAACTATACCATATAATACAGTGTAACCTAGAACTATACCATATTAATATAGTGTAACCTAGAACTATACCATATTTAAAACAGTGTGTAACCTAGAACTATACATATTTAATATAGTGTAACCTAGAACTATAACCATATTAATATAGTGTAACCTAGAACTATACCATATTAAATAGTGTAACCTAGAACTATACCATAATTAAACAGTGTAACCTAGAACTATACCATATACTAAACTAATCATTAATATAGTGTAACCGAACTATACCATATTAATATAGTGTAACTAGAACTATACCCTATAATATAGTGTAACCTTGAACTATACCATATTAATATAGGGTAACCTAGAACTATTACCAACTAATATATATAATAGTGTAACCTAGAACTATACCATATTAATATAGTGTAACCTAGAACTATACCATATTAATATAGTGTAACCTAGAACTATACCATATTAAAACAGTGTAACCTAGAACTATACCATATTAATATAGTGTAACTAGAACTATCCATATAATATAGTGTAACCTAGAACTATACCATATTAATAAGTGTAACCTAGAACTATACCATATTAATATAGGTTGTAACCTAGAACTATACCATATAATATAGTGTAACCTAGAACTCATATATACATATTAATATAGTGTAACCGAGACTATACCATATTAAAACAGTGTAACTAGAACTATACCATATTAATATAGTGTAACCTGAACTATACCATATTAATATAGTGAACCTAGAACTATACCAATCATATAGTGTAACCTAGAACTATACCATATTAATATAGTGTAACCTAGAAACTATACCATATTAAAACAGTGTAAACTAATAACATATTAATATAGTGTAACCTAGAAAACTTATACCATATTAATAAAGTGTAAACCTAGAACTATACCATATTAATATAGTGTAACCTAGAAACTATACCATATTAATATAGTGTAACTAGAACTATACAATAATATAGTGTAACCTAGAACTATACCATATTATTAGGTAACTAGAACTATACCATATTAATATAGTGTAACTAGAACTATACCATATTAATAAGTGTAACCTAGAACTATACCATATTAATATAGTGAACCAGAACTATACCATATTAATTAGTGTAACCTAAACTATACCATATTAATACGTGTAAACTAGAAACTATACCATATTAATATAGTGTAACCTAGAACTATACCAATTAATATAGTGTAACCTAGAACCTACCTACATTAATTATAGTGTAACCTAGAACTATAACCATATTAATATAGTGTACCTTAGAACATATACCTATTAATATAGTGTAACCTAGAACTATACCATATTAATTAGTGTAAATAGAACATACCATATTAATATAGTGTAAACCTAGAACTATACCATATTAATATAGTGTACCTAGAAAACTATACCTCATTAAAAAGTGTAACTAGAACTATTACCATTTATTAATACTGTGTAACCTAGAACTATACCATATTAATATAGTGTAACCTAGAACTATACCATATTAATATAGTGTAACCTAGAACTATACCCTATCCAATAGAGTGTAAAATACGAGATACCATATTAATATTAGTGTAACCTAGAGAATATACATATTATAATAGTGTAACTAGAACTATACCATATTATATAGTGTAACCTAGAAAACTATACATTATTAATATAGTGTAACCTAGAACTATACCAATTAATATGTGAACCTAGACTATCCATATTAATATAGTGTAACCTAGAACTATACCATATTAATATAGTGTAACCTAGAACTATACCATATTAATATAGTGTAACCTAGAACTATACCATATTAATATAGTGTAACCTAGAACTATACCATATTAATATAGTGATACCTAGAAACTATACCATATTAATATAGTGTAACCTGAACAATACCATATTAATATAGTGTTAACGAGACTATACCATATAATATAGGTCCTAGAACTAAACCATATTAATTAGTGTAACCTAGAACTATCCATATAAATATAGGTGTAACCTAGAACTATACCATATTATATAGTGTAACCTAGAACTATACCATATTAATTAGTGTACACTAGAACTATACCCTATTAATATAGTGTAACCTAGAACTATACCATATTAATATAGTGTAACCTAGAAACTATACCATTAATAAAGTGTAACCTAGGAACTATACCATATTAATATAGTGTAACCTAGAACTATACCATTATATAGTGTAACCTAGACTACCATATTAATATAGTGTAAGCTAGAACTATACCATATTATATAGTGTTACCTAGAACTATACCATATTAATATGTGTAACCTAGAACTATACCATATTAAACAGTGTAACCAGAACTATACCATATTAATACAGTGTAACCTAGAAACTATACCATATTAATATAGTGTAACTAGAACTATTACCAATTAAATATGTTACCTGAACTAACATATTAATATAGTGTAACCTAGAACATAACCATATAATATAGTGTAACCTAGAACTTACCATATTAATATGTGTAATCAGAAACTATACCAATTTAATCTAGTAACCTAGAACTATACCTATTAATACATAGTGTAACCTAGAACTATACCATATTAAAACAGTGTAACCTAGAACTATACCATATTAATAGTGTAACTAGAACTATACCAATTAATATAGTGTAACCTAGAACTATAACAATTAATATAGGTAACTAGAACTATACCATATTAATACAGTGTAACCTAGAACTATACCATATTATACAGAGTACCTAGAACTATACCATATTAAATAGTGTAACCTAGAACTATAACCATTATTAATATGGTACCTAGAACTATACCATATTAATTAAAAAAACAGTGTAACCTAGAACATACCATATTAATATAGTGTAACCTAGAAACATACCATATAATATAGGTACCGAACTATACCATATTAATATAGTGTAACCTAGAAACTAACCATATTAATATAGTGTAACCTAGAACTTACCAATTAAACAGTTGAAACTAGAACTACTATACCATATTAATATAGTGTAACCAGAAACTATACCATATTAAAAAGTGTAACCTAGAACTATACCATATTATATAGTGTAACTAGAACTATACCATATTATATAAGTGTAACCTAGAACTATACCATATAATATAGTGAACCTAACTAACCATATAAATAGTGTAACCTAGAACTATACCATATAATATAGGTCACTATAAACTATACATATTAATAGTGTAACCTAGAACTATACCATATTAATATAGTTAACTAGACTTACACAATTAATATGTGTAACCTAGAACTATACCATATTAATATAGTGTAACTAGAACTATACCATATTAATATAGTGATTGAACCTAGAATATACCATATAAATTAGTGTATGTAACCTAGAACTATACCAATTAATATAGTGTAACCTAGAACTATACCATATTAAAAGTGTAACCTAGAACTATACCATATTAATTAGTGTAACCTAGAACTATCCATATAATATAGTGTAACCTAGAACTATACCATATAATATAGTGTAACCTAGAACATACCATATTAATATAGGTACCTAGAATATACCTATTAATATAGTGTAACCTAGAAACTATACCATATTAATATAGTGTAACCTAGAACTATATCCATATTAAAACAGTGTAACCTAGAACTATCCATTAATATATGTGTACACTAGAACTATACCATATTAATATAGTTGTAACCTAGAACTATACCATATTAATATAGTGAAACTAGAACTATACCATATTAATATAGTGAACTAGAACTATACCATATAATACAGTGTAACCTAACTATACCATATTAATATGTGTAACCTAGAACTATACCATATAAATAACAGTGTAACCTAGAACTATACCCTATTAATATAGTGTAACCTAGAACTATACCATATTAATATATGTAACCTAGAACTATACCAATAATATAGTGTAACCTAGAACTATACCATATTAAAGTAGTGTAACCTAGAACCATAATATATAATATAGTGTAAACCTAGAAACTATACCATATTAATACAGTGTAACTAGAACTATACCATATTAATAGTGTAACCTAGAACTATACCATATTAATATAGTGTACCTAGAACTATACCATATTAATATAGTGTAACCGAGAACTATACCAATTAATATAGTGTAACCTAGAACTATACCATTAATATAGTGTAACCTAGAACTATACCATATTAATATAGTGTAACCTAGAACTATACCATATTAATATAGTGTAACCTAGAACTATACCATATTAATATAGTGTAACCTAGAACTATACCATATTAATATAGTGTAACCTAGAACTATACCATATTAATATATGTAACCTAGAACTATACCATATATAGTGTGTAACCTAGAACTATAACCATATTTAAACTAGTGTAACCTAGAAACTATACCATATAATATAGTGGTAACCTAAACTATACCATATTAATATAGTGACCTAGAACTATACCAATTAATATAGGTAACCTAGAACTATACCTATTAATATAGTGTAACCTAGAACTATACCATTATAAAAAAGTGTAACCTGAACTAACCATATTAATATAGTGTAACTAGAACTATACCATATTATATAGTGTAACTAAAACTATACATATAATTAGTGTAACCTAGAAACTATACCATAGTAATATATGTGTAAATAGAAATATACCATATTAATATAGTGTAACTAGAACTATACCATATTAATATAGTGTAACCTAGAACTATACCATATTAATATAGTGTAACCTAGAACTATACCATATTAATATAGTGTAACCTATAACTATACCATATTAATATAGTGTAACCTAGAACTATACCATATTAATATAGTGTAATCTAGAACTATACCATATTAATATAGTGTAACCTAGAACTATACCATA
>JAACNH010001198.1:0-70000 GCA_019447015.1 Hymenochirus boettgeri
ACCTAAAAATGCAGATTGGTGTCAATCTATGGAGGTACATTTTACAAAGATGGTGTTGAGGCTTTGTGTATTTACCTTATTAATGGCGGGTTCAGAGCAAGTAAAAGCATCTGGATCTTATAGAAAATTGTTTCATTAATTCCAACCGTCCTACATTTAAATATGTTAATTTGTTTGCTTGAAACTTCTGTATCATTGATGGAAACGAAGTCACCAGTCTGAGCATAGGAACAGAAACCTTTTCACAAGTATGCATATTTTTTCCCCCCAAAAGTTTTATTGTGAGAAATCAAATAAACATTTCAAAGGAAAAACAAGACAGGACCAATGGATGGCAACCAGTCAGGCTAAAACATTGGAGGATTTAAGTCAGTTATGTCTAATGGAACAGTTGTGGGCATCTAATGCCAATCACTGTGAGCATCATTTACCAGTCATCCTGTAAAATCTTTTATAGCGTTTGGGGCTGGGGGAAGGAAAGCTATTATATGGTAAAATTCTAAAAATGGGGTGGACATGCCCTTTAACTTTAAAAGCAAGCTGTATAACTCAAAGCACACATGGACACTTACATTTCTAGAGCTTTGTGCAGCTGGCAGCCTGGTGCCATTTTCTCTTTGGAAAGAAAATAGACTATAATATGGGTGGATTGATGGGGGGAGATTGACAGCCACCCTCCAACCATAGGCACCCTTAGGCATGTGCCTACTGTTCCTAATGGTAAATCCAGGGCTGTAAATTGCATATTAATGGTACTGGCCTGGTCATTAACTTGCATATTAATGGTATTGTTTAGTAACTGGCTATTAATGGAGCTGGGAAGTAACTGGCAATCATAATGTTAAAAAGGCAAAGATTAATGGGTTCTTTACTATCACAGCCACTACCTCTACCCACAGGACTGGAACGTCTGCCAGTGGTACACAAACTCCAGCCAGCACCACAAATTTACTGCATTGTGTGAACCTGAAAGGTAAGGTGCGCCAGCATAAGTTTAGAAGTCATTAGGGGTGGCGTGGCCAGGACCTGCTGCTGGATGGAAGCAACTAACTGAGCTCCTCCACTAGCAAACTTGAAAAGTGGGCAGTAAAGAGGCAACCAGACCCAAGCAAACCCATAGATTGGAACCGGAACATCAGGGCAGCACAATGACCCAAGGAAAAAACGAAAGAACCAAAAACAACAAACTTACCAAGTTCTATCCAGCCAAACCACGCGACTGAAATCCAAGATGGCGCCGGATCAATGCAGCCTGACACAGAGCCGGAGCAGTGAGAACCGGACAGTGAAGGGGAGAATGGAAACCCCAGAACACCTGTGAAAAGAGGTGAGGAATCATTACAAATAAGGTCACCAACTTTACAAAAAAACAAATATAAAGGAATACAATCCCTTTGAAGTACTAACAACACAAATGGAGTGTGCAAACTCCCCAAGACATTCAGTGACATCCTCACCATTGATTTCAGAGCATAATATTTCACATAATACCCCAGGAAGAGAGGCCAGACAGAAAAACACTGTGTATAACTTAGAATCATTTCCAGATTCCCAAGAAACAATCACAACCACAATATTAAAAGACCTACTTATATCACAATCTAGGGCTCTAATGGCTGACTTCTCCATACTGTTCCAGGAGATAAAAAAAGACATACAGGCTATAGGAGAACGGACAGATCATATGGAAAATAAATTCAGTGAGTTCACAGGAGAATACAATATATTGGTTGACTCACATAATGAATTAGAGAACAGTTTCTCTGCTATGCGAGCTAAACTAACAGATCTTGAAAACAGATCCAGAAGGAATAATATAAAGCAGAGAGGGATACCACAAACTGTTAAAAATGACCAATTGCTAGAATTTACATTGGAATTCTTTAAACTTTTACTGCCAGATGCAACCGAACTTGATTTGGTTATAGACAGAATCCATAGACTACCTAAAGCTAAAGCAGCGCCCCCTAGCGCCCCCAGAGATGTAATAATGAGACTACACTTTTACTCCATCAAAGATAGACTTCTGAAAATCAGAAGATCAGCAACGACCATACCCAAGAAATTTCAAGATATCCAAATCTACACTGACCTAGCACCAGAGACATTACAGCAAAGAAAGAAATTCGTTGAACCACAAAGATCCTGAGAGACAGAGGAATCCATATAGATGGGGATTCCCAGCCAATCTAAATATATATTATGGGAACATTACTCACACAATTTCTGATAACAACGCAGCTACAGCGCTACTACGAATGGGGAATAGGACAGCCAACATCCATAAAAAGAGAAATCAACCCAAAAGAAAGATCGCCGACACTATAGAGCAGAATGAAACAAGCCTCTTAAAGGAAAATCCTGGGAAATACAATTAAACAAGTGAGAGATCATTTTTTTTTCCTTTTTTCTCTCTGTTTCATTCGGTCTATCCGACTAAAAATGACTAAATACCTTACTGGAAGAGCTGAGTACACCAGAACTTTTGAGGGGAGAATAGGAGCGACCGCACTAATCTCCCCCCCCTCCTTTTTTTCCCCTCTCACTTGGTTAAATGATAAGATATAGGGTCGCCCGACAATACTTACACAAAGACTCAAGTACCCCGGTCCAAATATTTTTCAATACCCCCACTAACTCCTATTAATGCATGATGGATTCCAAACCCTCATGTAGTAATCAGGTTACAAGTTTTACAAATTTTTTTTATTGTTATGTTGTATTGTAGTACATTAGAGATAATTACTGTTATGTTGTGGTATATTGCATCAAAATCAAAAACTTAATAACGGACAAATATTATATTGGGACGAATCTGGGAGATACAGCCCTAAGGAAAGCGCATGAATAGAATAAATATTAGGGGATATACCGTATATACTCGAGTATAAGCCGAGGTTTTTAGGTTTAAAAATAACCTAAAATCCTTGTCTCGGCTTATACTCGAGTCACAGCTCAAATCTGGCAGAAAAATGGTAAGTTTTTCACTTACCGTACCAGCCCATTAGGTATCTGCACAGCCTGACACCGGGACAACCAGCCTTGGACACCTGGAGGGAGCTTGTACAACCGGCAGGGAGCTTGGACATCGGGAGGGAGAACAACCGCTGCTCGAGAAGCAGGAATGTGCACGCGGGAACGTTGGCGTGGGTGCGCCATTACGTAAGGATTACCGCCGTACCGTACCTGCTGCCGGAATGGAGGAGCAGGGAAGGAGCGAGCTTTCTGATGCTCCTGTCCGGTCCTGTGGGACCGGTAAGTTACCGTATTAGTCCTTAGGACAGCCTTAGGACTGTCATCAATTATATAATTTTGTAAAAAGGCCTACACTTATACTGCGCATTTTACATTTATTGCTCTGATACATACCCCTCTAGTTGCAGATCCATCTCAGAAACAGCATCCATAGCAAGCTGTAATTTGCCCCTTATGGCCAATCCATTTACTAAGGACACATTAGTTTAGCATTCCTGCAGGCATGCAGGTTTTCCTTTATGCAGGCACCTCATTAGCACACTAAAACTTTCTGGATTAGGAAAATTACAACCAAAATTATGTAACCTGTCCATTACTTAAAATTACTGAAAATATTATGGAGACACCAAAAACTGTGCCAGTCTTTTCATACTTATACCAATAATAGCCGGAAATCTTTAGGTGAAAATGTCAGCTAGATTGTTGCTGCATTTCAGTTTTGTGTATACCCATAGAATGTGTCTCCCTAAATCAGAGCAGATAAGCAAAGTCACTACTTTTTGAATTGCTGTTAGGAGACTTTGTAGTACCGTCAATTCATTTTTAATTGCCTCATTATTGCCTCGTATTCTTGTTTGATTGACTTGTTGCCAATACAAATGTTAGGAAACTACAACTCCCAGCATGCTTTGATTGCTGGAAGTTGTAGTTTCCAACATCTGGAGTGCCTCAGAAAGATGAGTTAAAGAGTTGGGAAGGTAAATTTTTTTTTTGAACTGAACTTGCCACTGAGATTGTTTAGAAACTACAACTCCCAGCAACCAAACCGTACAAATTTGGGCAAGGGGATTTTTTTTTTGTAGTTGAACTTGCCAGTAGATGTTGTTTTCGTAACATCTGGAGTGCCAAGGAAATGGGTCCAGTACTGGTTTGGCTATAAACCGGCATTGTGTGTGACTACTGTATTGGATTAGCGTACACTACCGTACTTTTATGGGAATTCTGCTATCCATTTAAGCAGCCTAAAGCCTCAAAACAATACTGATTTTTGAAGGCAGAATACTGTACCTTGATATAAAAGCAGTAATCAGTGCCTCACTTAACTACGGTAAACTCCTGCTCTTAAGGTATGGGTTTAAAGTTTTCTTACTGGCTCTTCTTGTGTATTTTTAATCTGTTAGAAACGGTTGATCGTGGAAGAAAACAAAAACGCAGATCTTACGACGCTGGCTTTTAAACTCAAGGTTGTTTCAAGAGCAGAGGAAGCAATAATTCTGTTTGCAGGCCGGGAATTTGGCGTTGACAAAACAGGTTCGAGTTTGGGAAAAATTAAGTCAAATTGGAGAAGATGCCGAAGTCAAAAAGGCTTGTCGTGGTTTAACAACCTCATATGGGGGCTACGAGACTGACTTGCATAAATGGGCTGTGAATGTCGTCAGAATGGATACTGTATAACACGCATGGGAATCCGATTAACGTGCCCTTCAAATGGCTAAAGTGAGAAATATAAAACAGTGGGCATTGAGAACTTTGTTGCATCAGCTGGATGGTGTACCCGATTCATGAATCGGTTTGAAACTTTGCTTGCGACAGCGAACGAAGATATCACAAAACTACACAGAATCTGGAAGAAAAGGGATGTCATTCATTCCATCAATTCATTATAAACAAATAAGCTTATAATTATGACCTCGAAGTATCGGGAATATGGATGAACGCAATGACTTTTGATCTTCCAAGCACAGAACCGTGGCATCCTTGGGAGAAAAAACTATTTCCCTTAAACAACCGGGAATGAAAAAAATATTTCACCGTGGTTCCTGGCATGTTTGGCCAATGGAGTCAGCTGCGGCCTGTTTATTATATTTAAAAGAGAACCTTGCCTAAAAATGCCAATTCCCCCCGCGAATTACGTCCGTCCACATTTTAAAGATGGATGGATGAACAAGGAACAAAAAAATGGCTAGTAAGAGATTTGGAATGGGACGACCAGGAGTAGCTTTAAAAAAAAAAAACCCTCATGTGTTAGTTTGGGATATGTTTAGGACCCATATATGTGAGGATGTCAAACACGGCTAAGTCAATTTCAAACCACTTTGGCTGTTATTCCAGTGGGCTAACATCTTTGTTTTATCAGCCCTTGGATTGTCCCTATAAACAACCTTTTAAAGACCGTGTGCGAAAATGTGGCACAATGGATGTCATCAGGTCAAGCAAATGGACAAACGGTGGAATCTTATGAAGCCTGACTAGAATTAGTAGCTAAAGTGGGTAATGAGATGCATGAGGACATTCCGAAAACATCATCAAACGTGCTTTTCAGAAGCGGTATAAGTAATGCCACTGGATGTACAAAGAATTTTTTGTTTTCAGCACCCAGCATGCAGTGATGAAGAGATGTACCGGTACTATTGATGTGGTGATGATAATGTCTATGCAGATGGACTTACACCAGCTCTGAATTTGAGGCACTATTTGGGGGACCGATGATGAGGATCTGACTTGAAGGATTTTAATTAGAGTACTCGCATTCTCTCTATTTCCTGCTCAAGCCTTGAACAGGTTTCTTTATTTTGAAAATATAACTCTAAACTAAAACATGGACCTCTCTTTATTCATGTTCATTTTTCTAATCATTTTAGGTATTACAGGTTTGCAGTCGTGTTGATAATTTCTAGCGCTCGGCTTATCTCGCTCACGTCATTCACTTTTTAAATTATTTTTTCAGGTAAAAATGGTACCATCGGCTTATACTAACTCGGGTCGGCTTACATACTCGAGTATAATACGGTAACCATAAATAATATGAGTACAAAAGTGCTAGAGGAAATAGTGACAAAGGGAAATAACCTATATGTTAAAAACAGACCAAAATGTATACTATGAGCAGTTAAGATGATTACTTAGATGTAATAGGGCTGAATCTCCCCGTAACAAAAGAGATGCCCCTGTGGAGGAAGCCAATGAGTTACAAAGCGATATCATTATGTATCCAGGGAACCCACTATACACATCCATTCTAAGTCTGTTAAATCAACTCATTACCGGTAATCTATAAAGCTCCCTTGCCAATAAAAAAAGAGGAGTTGCAATTGCAATCAAAAACTTTATTGCATACGAGGAGAAAAAGCCAAATAATTGATAAAACCGGAAGCTATATATAATTCTAGACTGCAATAAAAATAACCATATACCTTACCTGTATACTATACCCCAACAACTACAGATTAGGTTTTATCCATAAAATAGATGCACAAATACATCCCTGACTACAACCAAATCAAATCTTATGTGGGACACTTAATATCACAAGATAGAGAAGGACATTCAATCAGGAAAAAAAACAGGTTACAACGCAAGGAGAGAACAAAAACATTTAAAAGGGAGAGCTATCTGATGCTTGAACATATCCCTAAACCCAAATAAAGAGACTATAAACGTACTTCCTCCAAGACCCAAATAATTGCGCTTCTCAAGGATGATAGTGATTGCTACCCGATAAAATGGAGGAACGCTACAAATATCAAAACCAGTCAAAATTCCACTGGAGACAAATTTTCAGACCACGCACCGGTAGAGATCACCCCTACAAAGGAGAAAATAGTGTGTCACCGGTATAAAAGAAACTAAGACTAAAGAAAGACTCTACTAATATTAAAACCACACAAAGATTGCCCGAACAAAGAAAACCTCAAAAGGTAAACCAGATCAAAAAACAACTAATCAAACCTAGAACATTACAATATCTGACAAAATGCCTATGAGACTTAGGCGGATTATTATATACAAGGCCCTAAAAGCGATTAAATCATTGGCAATAGATTCAAAGCCAAAATAATAAAACAAAAATTTCGCATATTATAGACAAACTGAAACTAAATATATAAACCCGCAACAGATCACTGACGAGTTTCGCTGAATACATATGAACTTACTGTACAACCTTAAAGATCAATCATTGTAAGCACCCCCAAGACAAATAGACCAATTCCTGAAAAAATCAGCCAACCCAATTTAAACACGATTCTCAACTTAAAGATCTAAACACAACCAATACAGAAATCCGAATATAAAAGTGATCTTCTCTCTACCAAACAACATAAATCACCCGGAGCAATGGGTACACAACGAATATTATAAACCTATTATATACGCAACCCTAGTCCCTCATTTACAGAAAATATATAATTTAGCTATAACTCAAAAAAAATTCCCTAAAGATAAGCTGGAGCTGTAATAATACCCATACCTAAAAACAAATAAGACACGAACCTATTCGAATTTTAGAACCAATCTCACTTCTGAATAATACAGAACATCTATGCTAAGAATAATGCCAACGATCACAACACATACCTACCCATCTGATAACCCAGATCAAGTTTGCTTTGTAACTGGGTAGACAACCCGGAGACACTACCAGAAGATTTATAGATATTATTAATTGGGCACAAAAAAAGAATAAAACAGCTGTTATACTTACCCTTGATGCGGAAAAGGCATACGATAGAGTGGGATGGCTCTACCTAGAAAAAACATTAAACAAATTCAATATTAAAGGATGGATACAAGATGCCATTATAGCATTGTACAGCAACCCTTTTGCAAAAGTATACATAGCACAAATGTTATCTAAACCCTTCAACATCTCTAATGGAGTCAGACAGGGGTGCCCCCTATCCCCACTGATTTTTGATCTGACAATGGAACCCTTAGCAGAACTTATCAGAACCAACTCAAAGGTAAAAGGAGTTAAAATTGGAGAACAAGACCATAAACTTTTCCTATATGCAGACGACATAATATTGGCCTTGTCCGACCCCATAACCTCCTTAATCCATTTACAACAAATATTTAAATCTTTTGGGGAAATATCATACTACAAAATTAATAAAAATAAATCCTATATTCTGGGAATTAATGTATCAATGGCCTTACAGATGTTTTTGAGGGCTAAATATAAATACAAATGGGGGGAAAATCTATAACATACCTTGGTATTCAATTAACGGCACACACAGAGGACATATACAAAGAAAACTTTCAACCACACCTGGAGGAGATACGAAAAGAACTTCAGACTTGGTCAGTCAAATATTTACCATGGATATCAAGGGTATCACTAATTAAGATGATCCTCCTACCTAAACTCCTTTACAAGTCTAGAACACTGCCCATTATAATCCCAGAATCTTTTTTCAGATCCTTAAACAACATGATCAACGGATATTAGTGATGGCCCAGTTTGCGGATCCGCGGCGGATTTAGCTCGTTTGCGAATGGTGGATATCGAAGATTTTCCGGTTTTCTGCCTTCCGAACTTTTCCGAACCGCGTTTTCGAAAATTTTCGAAATTATGAGGATTTCACGTATTTTCGCAAAAAATCGGTGGAAATACGTATTTTAGAAAATTTTCGAAATTACGAGGATTTTTCGTATTTTTGAGAATGCGGGAAAATACGTATTTTTGAAGAATCCTCGTATTTTAGAGGATTTTTTATTTTAATGGGTCCGCTCGCAGATTTTCGAATTTTCACATTTTTTCGAAAATTCGCGCATCCTCGAGGGGACCAGATTTTGCGAAGTTCGGACATCTCTAATGGATATTTCTGGAACGGCAAGAAGCCAAGAATTAAGATGAAAGCACTAGCCACGAATAAAGAAACCAGCGGCATTGCATTCCCGGTCTTCAAATATTATTATTATGCAGCCAACATAGAACAAATTAAATTGGTCATCCAATCAAAACAAAAGATGGCTAAATATTGAGAAATGCTTCAACAAAGGAATAACACCCAAAACAATACTGGAGTTGGTCTCTCTCAACCTGAAATACTCTCCCAATGATTGGACTACAATTATCACATCAATAACTATTTGGAAAAAAATCTCAAAATCCCACAATCTCATGTCTGCCATGCTACTATTGGGGAATACTTCGACAATGTGAATACTTCGACAATGTGAAAGTACATATCTGGGAG
This sequence comes from Hymenochirus boettgeri, assembly GCA_019447015.1. Classification (NCBI taxonomy): domain Eukaryota; kingdom Metazoa; phylum Chordata; class Amphibia; order Anura; family Pipidae; genus Hymenochirus; species Hymenochirus boettgeri. Next base: position 9,180 of record JAACNH010001198.1, read on the forward strand.
GATAGGGGCTTAACCCAAATCACTGATTTCCTAGATAAAGGGGAAATTGTCCAGTTTGAGACTTTCAAAGACAAACATAGAATCCCCGAACAATACAAGTTGAACTTTTACCAAATAACCAGTTTCATTAAAAAACTATATAAGGAAAATTACAAACAAGATCTGAATACAAACAATATACCACTAGTAGAGCTGTTATTAAATGATGAAATAAAATCCAAACTTATATCCAAATTTTACAAACTGCTACACGTAAAAAGACGATTTGAAAACTTGGAGAGTATGTCCAAATGGGCTACTGATTTAAACTGCGATATCTCCCAAGACCAATGGTGCAATGCCTTCAAAGCAACATTTAAACTTTCAAAGTCAATTAAACATTGGGAGATCAACAAGAAGATAGTTGAGATTTTATAGATATCCCACCCTAATGCACAAATGGTTTGAATCATGCCCCCCTCTGTGCTGGAGAGGGTGCACACACCAAGGGACTTTATTGCATATCTGGCGGACATGCCCAAAAATTAAAATTAAAAGAACAAGCTGTTCTACTTTATCAACGGACTAATGAACACATACATCGAACCCAACCCAGCATTAGCGCTGCTGAATATAAACTTAAGTATTTTTCCAACTTCACAAAAAACAATAATTTACCATTCATGTATCATAATGAAACAATTAATCATCAAATATTGGGGAACCACCAAAAACCCCTCAATAAATCAAATCACGAATATCCTATCTGAAAACATGAAATATGAAAAGACCTTCTATATTACCCAAAACAATTTCAAAGGGTTTTATCGAGTGTGGGAAAGATGGTATATTGATGACCGCTCATAACCCAAAGGTTTAAGGTATTTATGTGAAAATAAAGAAACCAGCCTAAATAGAGGTGGGGGGTTCGACACCAACTGTCTGCCATGTACAATGCTGTTTTAACACCTTACTCTGGGCTTTCCTATAACACCTCTTAGCCACTATCCAATCACGCCCTTAACACCTTGCTGTGATATGCTAATTGGGATTTTCCAGGGTACATAATTACTAAAGAATCTGACCACATTTATGGTGAAGAGTCTATTGTTCTCTCTGATCCAGTGTAAGTATCTAGTCATAACTTACAGATTAAATTTATTTAGGATTAAGTGGTAGCTATGTTATGTCTAATTTAAATTTTTAGAAAAATCTACTTTAGGAATGTTTTTAATTATTAAAATAATGTTTCCATGTTTGTAAATTAAAACAGAACCTCTCGACCATCCAGCTCAGAATCTGAAGAAAAAGCTAATTATAACAGGTCTTCCAACATTGCATCAAAACAACATTCTAGCTCTATGTTCGAAGATAAAAAATATTGTAGTCCTTGAGTCTCTAGAATTAGAGGTGTCTGAGCTACCCTCCAACTCTGAACCAGAAGAAATAGATGATCATAAAATATCTTCCACTATTGCAACTCAAGACATGAATGTTCCAAAGCCGAATGTTAGCTTTGTACCTGAAGAATCTACTGCTACCTCAGAAGACATAGATGTTCTTGACAAACATTCTGGCTTTGAATCTGAAATAGATATATCTACGTTATTTCAAAGCACTGATGATTTAGAGATTTCAACAAATGTGCCGGACATCAACAGGAAGGAAACTGTCCACAAAAGAGGAAAACACTTGATCGTTTGTGTTCATGGTCTTGGAGGTAATTATTTTATTTTTTACATTAATATTTTTCCCTAAATATTTTATAGATAGGTTTATATTTTACATGACCCTGTTTTCTAATTTTATCTCTTCTCTGTTACTGTTATAGCTTCTACATTTGAATTAAAAGCTTTTCTACATTTTATCAAATGTAGACTTGAAGCAGAGGAAACTGTGCCCCTACTGTCCGCTAATAATGTAAGTTGGTTGTTAAAGTTCATTTATGCAGCTGAAAGATTGAAAAAGACAGATAACATTATACCTACACACTTAGCTTATTGACCTAACAATTTGTTATGCATTTACAGGTTGGCAAAACGTTTTGTGATATTGAGACTCTGGGTGATAATCTTTTATCTGAAGTAATTAACTTTATCAGTACCAAGGACAATGTGACCAGAATCAGGTAAAAGCCACACAAATGTTTAAGATTCAGTTAAAATCATGTTCTTTATTTAAAAACTAAAAGTCCTATTTGAACACCAGTCATTAATGTTTCTTAAAGAAATCTTTACTGAAAGTAACTATATTGCAGTTATATTACAGTGCCATGATGATACTATATTGACTTTCAGAATTTATAGTGCCCACTGCATGCCAATGCTTTGGGGTGTTTATTTAGAGAATTATTAAGAACGTATTGCTTTTGTCTGATTGTATGTCTTTTAATATACATATTTAATTAATGGATTTAGGAATAGGTGTGTTTAGTGACCAGATAAAGTGCCTGCTAAAAACAAACAAATTGTACTAGTCAGAAGTGGTTTTATTGACATATAACATTTTTTTCATTCCATCTCCCAGTTTCATTGGTCATTCCTTAGGCAATCTGATCATTCGTTCACTCCTTGCAAAACCTGGATTTAAGGATTACCACTCCAAACTGCATACTACGTTTCTCTATGTGGGCCACATCTGGGATGTATATATAATAAAAAATTCCACATTAGAGCAGGTAAATATTATACATTTTTAAAAAATGTAATGACCTTAAATTTTCAAAATATTTTCTATTTATGGAGAAGAAAACCCCTAATCTATACATTCATGTTTTATTTTCCAGGATTCCGCTTTTTACAGTTAAAGAACGGGCGACTAATTGACACCAATCTGCATTTTTAGGTTTCCTTTACTATTTCCAGTAATATGCCGTGTAGACAGTAGAAGAGCTGCTGGTGGGTTATAGCCCATATTATTAATATCTTATTGTTTCTGTTTTTACTGGAGAGTAAAAGTAGTAAGTGATCTAGTATTTCGCTTACTAGATCACTTACTACTTTTACTCTCCAGTAAAAACAGTTATGACTAGATACTTACATTGGATCAGAGAGAACAATAGACTCTTCACTATAAATGTGGTCGATTCTTTAACCTCTGAACTAGAAGATTTGCTTGCACGACTTATAGATATTATCTCTGATATACTTTCTGAACAATTATTATTCACATCCTTGTTTTCATTCTTTGATAATTCTTTTACTTGTTCTTGATCATCTATTTCCTGTTCAGAAGTTGAGACACTTTCTATTATGATTTCTTGCTCTAGGGTCTCAATCTCTACCACCGATCCTTTATCATTTTCATTGTTGTGCTGTTTGTTGGAATCCAAACGTTCCAAATTAAGATGATTGGGCCTGTTTAGATCTACATAATAGATTTAAGGGAAAAAATACACCATAAGCTAATGAACATTTAGTAGTGACTACGTTAAACTGTACAAAAGATTGTTTTCATACCTCCTGTACATCATGTGAATAATTATCCTCAAATATGAAGGGATTGATTTAACTTCATTTTCTTGTTTTTTGATTTTACAGAGATGGTGGAAGAGAACTCAAGCGCATTGTGCTTATAACTTTTTTGCATAGTTGAAGATGCTTCTTGCCACTGTATGAGAAAAAAAACATGTTAACAAACAATGACTTGAGGTTGTAATTATTTAGAAACATAAACACAATATCACAGTAAATGTTAAGTTAAGATATTAGGAAAAAATATGGTTATGGCTAAGTAGTCTATTAATAGCCTAAACTCAACAAGGTCTTCCTTGGGCAGTTGCAGGTTAAATCGTTAATAACGCGTATCCTCTATTATTACAGATGTTCTTTGTCACATAGTTTTGCAAAATATGTTTCCCCTACTAAATGTCGTAATACAAAAATGACTGCAGTTTTACAGAGACTGTAAAAAGTCTCTATCTCAAGTTATGCTGATATTTAAATGTTATATCTGTTGTATTCAAGAGATCAACTGGACTTGAAGTATAGTTCTTGAAGACGTTTCACTAGTCATCTGACTGGCTTTCTCAATTTAGAATGACTTGTACAAGAATCTTGGCAATTATGTACCCTGGAAAATCCCAATTAGCATATCACAGCCAGGTGTTAAGGGCGTGATTGGATAGTGGCTAAGAGGTGTTAAAGGAACGCCCAGAGTAAGGTGTCAAAACAGCATTGTACATGGCAGACAGTTGGTGTCGAACCCCCCCACCTCTATTTAGGCTTGGTTTCTTTATTTTCACATAAATGGCCTCCTTACACCTCTCTTGAACCAGTAGTTCCTTTGCAATATGTTAACATTACAATCTTCAAAGGTATGTCCTTTATCCTTAAGATGCAGGTACATGGCTGAGTCCTGAGGAATTGGCTCTTCTGTGCTGGGCCATACGTTGATGCAGTTCCTGTTTGGTCTCCCCCACATACAAATCAGAGCATACTTCACTGCACTGCACTGCGTATATGATGTCGCTTTTCTTGTGTTTAGGTATTGGGTCCTTCAGATGTACCAATTGCTGCCTCAGTGTTTAAATATGCTTCACACATTTAATATTTAAATATGCTTTACAAGCATATTTAAATGTTAGCAAATTATTACAATAATATAGATAAAAAATAACAATACATACATCAACAAAAATAAGCTAGGTGTAGTCAACATTGTTGAGACTCTTAGATATAAAAATATTATTATTATTGTTATTATATCTACTTACTTATCTGAACATTCAAATGCTGCTTGTCGAGGATGTATTGAAGAGAGGAAATTCTGTCTACAACGATGCTCCTGAGTTTAATACAAATAATATAATATGATCTTCAGAAATAGACCCCAAAGCAAAGTAAAACTTAACTTAAAGTTACTACATAATATTTCCATTACAACTGCAAAATAAAATAAAAAATAAATACATACTTCCATTACTTCTTGCTCTTTTGCTAAATTATGTCCAATTTCACTTTTACTGGGATCCTTTAAGGTGTTATCTATAAAGTTTTCCCATAGTTCTTTGAGTTCTGAGGAAAGTTGATGTAGGTCTGTGCTGATACATTCCATTATTTCATCCGGATTTTCCATTTTCTGAAAGTAGGGGAATAATATATTTCTTAATTATTCTAACCTAGCAATATGCAAGAATTCTGCCTTACTAATAGTGTTAGAAATCTAAGATTATCTAATCTGAGAGAAAAGGCAGCTGACATACCCGAAGTTCTATTTTCTTAAGCCGACTATCAATATCTTCATTCCTAAGTAGAAAGAAAAAGAATTAAAAATCGTGAGGGGGGGGGGGGAATTAAACACAAATAATGCTACGACTTATGCTAAAAGTCCTAATCCAGTGCCTATACATTTCTAGAAACATTGCAACAATTTGGAGATAAAAATAAAAAGAACCAGGCTACATACTATATTCACAATGAAGACAGAGAAGATGCCTTTGATTCTGCATTGATGAAGCCATGCAATCCATTTAATGAACGCAGTAAGCAGTCATAGAGTGAAGAATGTAAATAAAGGCATGGCGAAGGAAACATTCTTCTGGTGTTTTCCCCTAAAACAGACAAAGGAGATGACCTGTAGCACAACTTGGTAATAGTGCAGTTGAATCCTTTGCATGTAACCCAATATAACTTTTTTGGCATTAGGTAAATGTTAGGCATAAATGTAGAAAAGTTGTAATGAGGGCGCACTACATTCTTCTTAAAATATTATTATCAAAGATATGTACCAACGTTTTGTTGTCCCCTTCGTCAGGTGTATCCTGATGAAGGGGCCCGCAACAGAAACATTGTGCACGTATCTTTCACAATAATATTTTAAGAAGAATGTGAGTATGTCCCTCATTCTGAACTTTTCTGTATATAACAGCTGGAGGTGGTTGACAGCACTGTGGGTACAGCACCACCATAAAATAGTTGAAGTGAAAGGAGAACTCCCAATCTAGGCATGAATGTAACCTTCTTTACTTACATGGCCTGCCATTTTCTTTTTAATTTTTTTCCAAAAATGTCTTTTCCTGAGATGGAATGGAAGTCCATTCTTTTTTGCTGGAAGTAATCTATCATACCATTTTTTTCTTTCGAAAGCTTAAAAAACAATATTCGTTATAAATATTTTACTATATTCCTACCACCATATTTTTATCAGTAGATTACATTTTTAAAGTTCCTTTTGTAAAAGGGTTTAGCGAAATACTAGATCACTTACTACTTTTACTCTCCAGTAAAAACAGAAACAATAAGATATTAATAATATGGGCTAAACCCACCAGCAGCTCTTCTACTGTCTACACGGCATATTACTGGAAATAGTAAAGGAAACCTAAAAATGCAGATTGGTGTCAATCTATGGAGGTACATTTTACAAAGATGGTGTTGAGGCTTTGTGTATTTACCTTATTAATGGCGGGTTCAGAGCAAGTAAAGAACCATGAACTTCAATAAATATGGATGAAAGGTTGACATAATCAAATGTAACTTCCATGCAGTTGTGAAGGCCATTGCAGATATCTAAATCCATTATCAAATCTCGGCTCCTGAGAAGTGACCAATCTTGTGGCTCTGGCTGGCTGATAATATATAATACCGTAAATGATATTTTAAAACATATCCAAATGAAATTGTTTTCAAAATACAACCACATATTCAGAGCTATATATATTCATTTTAACATCTCTACTTACCAAGATCCTTGTAAAATACAATATAAGGACAGTTGGAATTTCATGTTAACACGTTTCTTAATCTGTCAAAACAAAACCGAAAAATACCATTAGGAAATATGCAATGGGAACACAATTAACTAATATAATAATTTCACAAAATTGGCACTTACATTTTCTTCATTCAGAGCATGGATCTTATAGAAAATTGTTTCATTAATTCCAACCGTCCTGCATTTAAATATGTTGATTTGTTTGCTTGAACTTCTGTATCATTGATGAAACGAAGTCACCTAGAATTGGAATATTTATATTATTTAAAGCAATTGTGAGTCTGAGCATAGGAACAGAAACCTTTTCACAAGTATGCATATTTTTTCCCCCGAAAGGTTTATTGTGAGAAATCAAATAAACATTTCAAAGGAAAAACAAGACAGTAATACTGTGTGTACAAATAAAAAAGAAAAAAGGGAAGGGAAATTCCACAGCAGGGGTGAAACTTTTGGCACATTGTGTCTCACATTGATTTTTAATAACAAAGAATATAAACTATATCACAGATATACAGGGTTATTCAATAAAAGTTCTTATCGTTTAAATGGTGCTAATTTTGCCCAACCAATCAGATGTAAGCTTTCAAATGTTAAATAATATCTGATTGGTTGGGGCAAAATTAGCACCATTTTAAACGATAAGAACTTTTATTGAATAACCCTGACAGTCTTCTATAGTCTAGAATGCATACAAAATAATAAATTGAAATAGTCCCTTGAAATAAAAGGTGATACTCGGCCTGCTGCACACCCTGGCCCCCATATCCTGAATGATTCAACAGGTTTAAAAGTGGGGATTCATTAGTCTCGGTTGGTGGGGATGTATGTAAATTATTTGGAGCCAGGGGTACTAGTTGTTATTCGATTCCCACCGACATCAGTCATAATATATAGCCAGGAATTCCACACCTCATTATATTTACTGATTGAACCTTTAATAAAGTGAGATAGGCGTTCGTTTTCACAGATCCACCAGATTAATTGAGTTTCTGAGGGGGAAGGTTGTTTCCAGGTTGCAGCCAGAAGGCTATGGGTAGCTGCGCAAAAGCTATGTATAAGTTTATTATTGTTTTGACAGTGGGATATATCCCTATTAAATGAAGCCCTCCAGGGATCTAGGGTTATGGGAGAATGTAGAGTTTTATGGATTAGGCTCTTGCATGTTGCCGACAGTTTTTGGTCTCTGCGCAGCTCTGAATCTTAAGTCAGGGGGTTTAAGGGTGAGGAAGCGGAACAGATATAGTAATCTAGGTAGTACTATCATTTTAACGCTGTTGATTCTCCAGAAGAGAGAGAGGTTGTAATTGGTCCAGGTTGTTAGTTGCGATGTTAGTGTTTTGATTAATGGGGTGTAATTATTGGTATATAGGGAGGTTGGATCTGTGCTGATCTTAATACCGAGGTATGTGAAATAGGAGGGGACCCAGGAGAAGTCAAATTCAGCTTTAATAGCTTTGTGGTAGTGGGGGAGATGGACAGGGAGAATTACAGATTTAGTATTGTTAATTTGAAGCCGGAGAGTGTGCTATCATTGGAGAGGTGGGAGCATAGATGTGGGAGTGAGGTTAGGGGGTGGGTTAGTGTGAGCAATGCATCTTCTGCGAAGAGGGAGAGTTTATATTCTGACTTGAATATCTGTATCCCTGATATTTTTTAGTCATTGTGTATATGTGTGGCAAGAGGTTCCATGCACAGGGCGAACAATAGGGGATAATGGGTAGCCCTGCCTAGTACCTATATTTTATTGGGATGGATTGAGAAGAGAAGCCCCATATTGATAAAGTAGAGGTGTTGCAGTGGTGGTTTACATATATACCCAGTCTATTCTATCAAACTCTTTAGCATTTAGGGAGAGCAAAATGACAGTTGCGAGGAGTGACAGTGATGGGCTAGTTGAATTTGCGTCTAATATGTCAGTGGTTTCTCTGCCGGGGATGAAGCCAGTTTGATCCTTGTGTATCAAGTTGGGACTGTTGGTTCAGTCTGTTGGCTAAAATCTTAGTGTGAAATGTCGGTGTTGATAAGGGAGATTGGTCTATAGCTAGAACATTGAGTGGTGTCTTTGCCTTCCTTGGGAATAACTACGATATTGATTCGGAGTAGGTCGGTTGAGAGGGTAGCGGAAGTATGCATATTTTAATACTTAATTATGCTTGGGGTTTAAACATCTAAATATAACAATGTCGGCAAAGAAAAATTTATTCTATATACATAGAAGCTATAAATGTTAAATAATTAGAATCCATTAGAATTAAGAAATGTGATTAATCCAATACCTTCAGAAGTTAAAGTCTTGTTTCAACTTTATGCGGAATACTTGATGGAATTTTTAGGGCCGTCCTGATTTGATAAGACCTAACAAAAAAAGAGAATGTCCATAAAATAATCCTTGCATTGAACCAATGAGGGAGCAGGTTAGGGCAGATATTCAATATTCACATCCAAGCAAAATGATTTGAATGTGTAGGAATATTAACAAATATTCCTACTAACAAAGAAGCTATTAGATTACTACATGTCCCTTTGGAAAATTCTAAAGACAATAGTTTGTATTAAACATACCTGTATGCTGCTAAATTCACGCTACAAAACTTCTGCAGCTGAATACAAAATTCAGCCGTTGCTTGAATTTTGCTCATTTTAATAATAATAATGAAAGGTCCTAAAAAAAACCCAAAGAAAAATGAATTTAATATGATATAACAAAACTGGACTAATTAGAAGACTTGTTAATATGATAGTTTCATGTAGCTATAATTAATATTAGCAAACCTGAAAAATACATTATAATGATGGAAAACTAGGATAAATAAAGGTTTAAAGATGTTTTTAAAATGTCAAATCTATTAAAATATATTTTCCACCAAAAAAATCTTTATACAGTGCAAGAATATTGTTTAGTTTACCTTCTGTCCTCCTAATTATTGATTGAAATCAAAACAATACCAACCTGATAGAAAATCTTTTTTAAAAGACCAAAATAGTGAGAGAAAAAGGCTTTACAGCTCAGAATATGCAAATATGGAATGGAGACTTCTGGGTAATTTCATGTTAAGTATAGTCTGTTATGAATTCACTAAACTCTTGTTACCATGGTTTCCAGTCACAGAAACATCACAGACCACATAATCACATGACAGTAAGCCTGTTATATTTTTATATATAAACTACTGAACGCATGCCCAATTATAGCCTTTGAAGTTATGTATGCTCCATTGAAAGGATCTTTGTTGAGTTATGTAGTAAACTAGAATTGAGTTAAAATTAAGGGAATAGAACAGAATACTTGTCTATAATGAGGTAATAATGCACTTACTGAACTAGATTACTCTAGGACTATTATAGCGATGTCCTTACTAGTCTAGGTTGCATGTTACATGCAAATTCTAGCAATCGTAATAGCTGTATGAATGGGCACATTGCTAACTTACGTTACATGATCCTATGATTCAGTAATCACTTTGCACTCAGATTTGATTTGTCTTGTCCTATTGTAAAATGAGTCACACTTTACAGTTCCAACTCCACATACATCTATCCTATCTGAGCAGGCGACCCCCGCCGCTGATCATTTAGGCCGGGCCGCTCTTAGGCAAAAATCTATGGCGCCTATGTTAAACCAGGCACCCAGTGTTCTCCCTAGCATCTCCCTGTCAGCTTTTACTTGCTGTGTTAGAACTGCTCTCCCTGTCTGCTGTAATGTTAACATTGTAGTGAGTACAGACCCTGAACTCAGCTCCCTCTACTTGGATACAATGTTACAAATGAACTGAAGGTGGAAGAAGGAGGGAGGATGAGCTCAGCTGATAGTACTGAGGAGATCAGTTTTAAAATGCCAGGTAAAAGCTGCTGAAGACTTTATAACAGTGACCTGTGACTATTATTATTATTAAAATACATAAGGAAAACATACATGTTACATACTAGGGTAGTGCAAGTATACAAAGTGCAAAAAATGTAATGCTGGTCTAGCAGCATTCAGTGTGGTAATTACAGCATTACTGTGTACAATAGGATGGAGGACCTTGCCCGAGAGCTTACAGTCTAGAGAGATGGGGATGAAACATAAGGTGACTAGCAGCTATGAGATCCCTATCCTGCCTCTTCTTCCCTCCACCCAACTTTGCATTAGAACTAAAGGCTGGTACATACCATGCAATATTTTGATCCGATCGACCAAAAGTTTAGTGTATAATTGCATGGGTTTTCCGCCGTGTCAGACCGACCGTTTGTCCAAATCAGACAAAAGCATGATCAGATATGGCGGAAACCACGTCCGATCGTGCGGCCCTCTATGGACCACATGCTCGGTTGCAGTGAACTATGGGCCAAAATAATCGCATGGGTTTTCAGGTGTGTCTGATCATGCTTTTGTCCGATTTGGACAAACAGTGGTCAGACACGGTGGAAAACCACGTGCGATCACGTGGTCCTCTATGGATCACACACTCGGTTGCGGTAAACTATCGGCCGCGGCCACTATTGCCGCGACCAAAGTCCCTCCAATTAGAACTTTGAGTAGGTTAGGAGTGAACGATTCAATGAGGGAGACATGAAACACAGGTACACACTGTATATCATGTCAATGCTGGCAGCTGAATGGGTTGAAGGTAAAACTCTTCTGCACTGAAGGGTTAATGGTAATACTTGTTTGCACTGAAAGTGGTAATGGCAATACTCTGGGGAGGTCTGCTGGCACTGAAGTGTAAATGAAAAAGTCTGGGAAATTGCTGGCACTGAAAGTGTTAATGCCAATACTCTTGGAGGGCTAGGCCACAATACTACACTTCTAAGCATGATATGATCACGCTACGGTACCACAGATGGCTAGAAACAGCCTGATTTAGGCAGAAGGTGTATCGCTGCAAGAAAACTCAGTCAACTTTAAATATATTAATTGACACACTCCCTGTGAGGCCAATTATCTATGGCTATCTGGTCATTATTGAATTCATTATGCATTTAAAAATGCCTTAAGGGCATGTCCACCCCAAAAGCTATAATCCCCCCAGCAATCCCCCTACTGGGCCATTGTGTATGTAGTTTAAGACCTTACCTCACATCCCAGCTTCATCTGGTCTCTGTAGCACCCCCAAAAAGTTCCCAAAAAAAACTGCCCCACCAGGAGTCCCATATAGGGGACTCTGCCTACTACCTGGACCTCGGGAGAAGTTTGGCTGCAGACTGCAGCCCTTTCTCCCCCCCCCCCCTCTCCCTCCCGATTAGGTTCCTCCCCTAGTGTAAAACCAGTTGCTATATAATCCCTTGTCCCCTAGCCCCAACCACTACGGTTTTTTTTAGAAAGTGCCCAAACATTACTTACCTGCCCCCTTTACTCCCCTCACTGAATGACCGGGCAGCGCGTATGGGATTGGCTGCCGCTCAGCCAATCACAGCGCAGACTGCCGGTCCGCCCCTCTGCATTGCATTTCTCGCCAAGCAGGGGCCGGCAGCACAGCGGAGGAAAGAGGGGAGGTAAGTAAAGTGGGGGAACAGAACTTCTAATAAATAAATTATAGCGGTGGGGCTGGGGGGACAGGGGGATTGTTATAACAAAAATTATTTCAAGGGTGGACAACCTTTAATTATTAATTTGCTTGAAAAAGCCAAATTACTATTTTCTTCTTCCGATTTTTTATTCTTCAGCTCTTTTGGACGTATCTCCTCCCACAATTTTGAGATAGAGACACCCCCCCCCCCCTTGAAAATTCTGTACCGACGTGAGGGGGCATATAGGAGAAGTGTGCTATCTTTCTAGCTAAAGCAATCTATTTGAAGGTTTACGGCGTTATCGGTGAATTTTCCGGACATTTTTTCCAATAGGCTATAATGGTAAAAATCTTTAAAAGGGGAAATTATTTTAAAAAGATTTTTTCATGGCATAAATACAAAGGGTGAGACCCCCAAAACCACCTCCACACAGGACCAGGTACACCAAGCCTAATGGACCTTCCTTTCATTCATATGGAAGCCATATCTTAAAGGGTAACTAAAATTTAAAAAAAACATTAGATTAGCCTCAATAAACGATAGCTTTTATGGTTAGAAAACCACAAAAAAAGACCATACCCCTCAACCCAGACCCAAGTACACACACCCTACTAATCTACTAATTAATATGGTGGTTAGCAATACTTAAAGGTGGTTAACTACAGCAAAAAAACTAATTTAGATTTCTCCTCAATAAAATATAGTTTTGTGGTTGTAAACACAAAAAGACATACCCCCTCAACCAGACACCAGGTACACACCACCTACTATCTACTAATTCATTATGGTCGGTAGCCATACTCAAAGGGTAACTAATAAGTCAAAAAAACTTAATTTAGATTATCCTCAATAAAATATAGTTTTGTGGTTTGTTTGTAAACACAAAAAAGACATACCCCCTCAACCAGACCCAGGTACACCCCACCACCTACTAATATATAATTTCATTATGGTGGTAGCCATACTTAAAGGGTAAACTAAAGTCAAAAAAAACTAATTAGATTATCCTCAATGAAAATATAGTGTTGTGGTTTGTTAAACAAAAAAAAGACATACCCCCTCAACCAGACCCAGGTACACACAACTACTGATATTAAATATCCATTACTGTGGCGACATCTTAAAGGGTAACTAAAGTCCAAAAAAATCATTTTGATTAATAATAAAAAAAAGGTTTGTTTTTTTAACCCCCATGTGGCACAGTTACATTACACCTACTGACCTACCCCTCCATTACTGTTGCAGCCATACTTCAAGGGTAACTAAAGTCAAAAAAACCAAATTTTGACCCAATCATCAAAATAGTGTGTTTTTTAACCCCAACCAGACACAGGTACACACACCACTGATCTACTCATCCTTTACTGTGGCAGCCATTAACTAAAGGGTAACTAAAGTAGTAAAAAAAATGTTTTTGACCAATCCATCAAAAAGTTTGTTGTTAACACCAAACCCGACACAGGTCACACACCTACTGATCTAAGTAGCCCATTACTTGGGGCAGCCATAATGAAGGGTAACTAAAGTCAAAAAACTTAATTTTGACCCAATCATCAAAAAGATACAGAGAGCTTCACTAAAAGTTATATTCCTTCCAAAATGCAGCCCTTCAAGCCAAATTCAAAGTAGTTTATACTTAAAATTCCCTTTCTAGGTTTTAATTGTATTTTATCCAAACTTTTCAATATTTCTCCCCATTGACTTAAGGCGTTAATTAGTTTCAACGTATAACGTTTACTGGAAAGGAAGGTTTATTCAGGAAATTCGGCCATCTCTATCATTATTGTATGGAAAAAAAACCCAGAAATAAATTCAATTCCCACTGGGAATGAATTTAGGGGCCCACTAACATTGAATATCTCTATTATGACCTATTTACAATCTATATTATTGCTTACAGATCTTATGTTCTTAAAAGCATTTCTTACTGTTCCTTTAGTTCCTAAGATTTCTTGAGAAACCATTAATGGACTGGTGTCCCAAACAGAAAGGGAAAAAGAAAAATGATACAGGGGCAAAGAAATAAAGTCAACCACTATATTATATGTGCAGGTGCCGATCTGTAAAAAAAGACTATAATGATCATAGAAGAGAAAAAAGCACGACAGCCAACAATGATATAGTGAAAAAAAGGGTAAAAACCGTCCTTTATTATATCAAGATAATTCCAACACTGGGCACATACTAAAACAATTAAAAAAACACAGAGGGACCCTCAGATGTATATAGATGACCACATGTATACAGTAATCTTACAAAATAGGTTATAACAGATAAGTCACAAAGTAATAAGAATGTTGAGCATACTCGTACCAGTATGGGCGTTAGTAGAAGCTAAGGATTGGAGAGGGTCCAGTAAGGGGGATTCCCCAACGAACGCGGCTCACTCTAGTGCAAGTGCAGCGCGAATAGCTTCTCTGCGTTCTTTTTCGAGCTACCCAACGGTTTTTTAAAAAGGATTTCATAGGCCCTCCCCTCGTTGTGTCAGTCTATCAGTACATTCAAAGATGTGTCACATGACTGCATTAAAAGGTGCACGCATGTGACGTTCAATCTCGCAAGCATAGGTTTGTTGTGACCTCCGCGTTACCACGGGTAACAGTCATCCGGTCAGAGTCAGAATAATAAACATAGACCCATACCAGTATTAAACAGTACAATTTTAGACAAAATAAGCTTAGTGCACCAGAGGTAAGTATGTCAGTATTGTATTCCAAACACATCTAATTATAGAAACATAATAAAAAAATCAATCCGGATTGCGAGGGCCCTCGGCTGTCTAGTTTAGATTAATTTATGACAAAGTGATCCAAGGAAAAGCAGTCATCTTGGAGTATGGATCCCGGGATCCGTGGAATATCTCCATTAACTTATAGATGCGATGGATAAATAAACATAAAAGTCCATAGTTATTTAGTACGTGGTCTGGGACGAAGACCTTGGTTAATGACAGTTTCTGCAATGTGCGTTAGTGCACACCAAAGAATGTCCATAATGACTTGTCAGAAATCCTTAGGGAGCCAAAAAAAGTTTTTTGAAAAGACTTGGAAAAAATAGTAGTAATTGAACTGAAGTCGATGATTGCGTCAGGTGCGCCACAAGTATATTCATGCTGGATGATCTAACATCAATGGAGCTGATCTGTTAGTTAATATCTTATATAAAAGAATCATATCGGGGGCACCAGGTGGAATTCATCTGTCGGATACAGAAGAATCTTGTTAGGTCGTCTGTCACAGAATTGTAATTCCAATATCGACTATTAACAAGAAATTGTTTTGACCATAATTGTAGCGTCTTTAATATGCTTAAAAACAAGTATCAAAGCAAATAAGATTCGCAGGACTTTAAAAAAGATAGTGTAAAATCCAAGTCTTCATTATTCCCTTTGGGGCACAGGATTTAAGCAAAAAACATCAATTCTTGCTTCTTTCTTTTGAAGGCGTTTTGTAAATAGCCTCTCTTATGTATATGCTAGTTTTTCCAGCCCCAAAACCACTTGATTTTATCTGTTAACCCGTTATGAAATCTAAGAAATGACTGGATACGTGGTCAGGTGTTTTCTCTCATTAAAAGCTTCCTGGCTAAATCGTATGTGGGATAGATGTCTTGCCAATCTTGTTTCAAATTTTTGGCTTGTCTTCCCCACATTTATCATGTCAAATGGGCATTTTAACAGTAGACACATTTGGCGATTTTACAGTTAATATATTATGTAATATTGATCTATTTGAATGATCAGTTCCCAAAACATGATCTGTTATTTTCAATCCAACGACCAGAAATTGCACTCACCACATGGATGAGTGCCAGTCAGTTTAACCAGTCCCGGCGGAGGAACGTCTAATTTTGTTCAAATGACTGTGCATGGTCGATTCCTAATATTACTACCTCTACGGGCGGGAGTTGTGGGGTTGATGTATAACTGTGGAAGACAAGCAATCTGCCAGAGAATATGCTAGTTTTTGGAAAGCTGACTGTTAATTTGTGGCCCAAACTGTGTTATAGTCTGATAATAATCTAACATTATTATCTGTTCTCACGTTTCTTAGATGTAAAAACTAAATCTGCTTCAGTGTTGCAGTAGGATACGGAATTTTTACACTTTCTTAACAATGTTGCGGAAATCTCCTTTCAAATGCTTAGTTCTAACAGAGACATCTTTTGTTTAGACAATCCTTCTAATTCTCAAAAATTGTCCTTTTGGTATTCCTTTATAAGTGGTTCTGGGTGCGAGCTCTGAAAATGCAACAGAGAATTTTGTGGCAGTTGGTTTTCTATACAATTGTTTCAAGTCTTCTCCCGACCAATCTACGTGAATCAAGAAAAGTTCCATTTATTCTTAGTATTTTTTGTAAGGAATATATTAGTCATCTTTTTAGGGAATATCCAAAAATTCTTCCAGGAGGCTTTGGGGGCGCCCTGCCATATGATGAATATATCACTATATTCGCGTAACAAGTGATAAGGTGTGTGCCGTGTTGTTGTTTGTAGTTATCTAGTTCTTCTGAAAAGGACGTGTTCCCTCCCACCATCCGAGAAACAGGTTGGAAGTAAGAGGGGAGCGCATACTGGCACCCATCGCGGGTTCCCCGTGACCCTGTAAGGGAAGAACCTACGATCAAAAATGAAGTAAAGTTAGTATGGTAAGAACATAGTCCATAGTTTACTATCGGATCAGTACGATTTTAGGCACTCACTATGTTAATTTTGTTGTATAGGTGATTCGACATCACACGTTGCCAAAATATAGTCACTCTCTCTAGAAATTGCTGATATAGATATAAAATCTGAAAAGTTATCACGAAATGGATGATTAAGGGTCAAGACATGTTGTTGTAAAAAACTGTCAACAAATCTACAGACGTGTTCTATAACCATGCAATAACCAGCAATGATAGGCCCTCTACCCTGGGGTTCTCTTTATTTTTGTGAATCTTTGGTGGGCATGTAGAAGGTTGGGACAGTAGGATATCCACAACAAAATTTGCCTCTTTATTTTGGTACTGCCATCAACGGTGGCTTCATCAAAATCTTCTAAGCTGTTTTTGGAAGGTTTCTGTAGGGTCAGGAGTAAGTTTAAAACATGTTGTATGTTATTAAGTTTTTGAAGGCTTTTCTTCGATATAAATAGTCAATAGGCCCAAATCACCACCATTTCATCCCTGTCGGATCTCCTTAAAACAATGTCATCCATTTCTTCTAGTTCCCTGATGGCTTTTCGTTCAGAGCGGGTTGTTTTAATTATTACTATTAAATTTGTGTGTTATTATTTCTTCAATTTTCTTTCAAAAATTACATGTAAAACACTGAATATTAGGGGAAAAAAGCCGACAAAGAGGGGAGGGAAAGTGTGAAACTTAGTCACCTCTTGTATCGTCTGTGTGGTGGATTCTCGGAAGTTTATTAAAGTGTGCCTTTTAAGACAAGACGTCTGCAAAATAATATACATTAGAGTCTTTTAGATACAAGTAATTGTCAATACTACTTGTGGGGCAGAAAGATAGACTTTGATAATACAACCTTTGGTTGTTCTTAGAACACGCTTGTGAAATGTTAATAATCTGAATGGTTGTCCTCTGTGTTGCATCTCTACTCCTTTGTGTATCTGAATCTTGGTGTTTGTATCTGTTTGTATTTCCCTCCCCTTCCTCGTCTGACTCTGATTGCGTGCTTGTACCTAAAAAAGAGGCTCCTTCACTATCAAACTTATTGTGATGGTCTTTTTGTTGTTTCTTCTCCTATCTAAGCTCTTCTCTTCTATTGCCTTTGTGTCCAAACAGTCACTTAGTTTTTAAATAGAACATGATTTTAACTGGATTGTTAGGCTCGTACACACGTGCAATCGCAGGTCCCGACGCACAATGTGTATGAATGAACCTTTGGCCTATAATCGGGCCGTGTGTAGGCGCTAATTGACTGAAACGTCGTTCATTCGGGGATCGTTGATGACCATCTTGGCAGATCTCCAAACGAATTACCGTTTCGGACGATAAAGCGCCTACATACGCGATTATCGGCTGAAATGTTCGTTTGTACACATCCTTCATTAGATCCGTTGGTTTCTTAAAAAGTGTGGTTATAAAACCATTCTGCCCATACCACTGTAATATCAGGAAGTTTATACAGTATTATGTATCTCTGGGTTGAAGACAATTCTAAGGCAAACATTGTTAAGGAAAATAAATAAATCCTGTAGTTCACTTGCAGTACCATGCCATAATAAAAACACATACAGGGTTATTCAATAAAAGTTCTGATCGTTTAAAATGGTGCTAATTTTGCCCAAACCAATCAAATGTTAGCTTTCAAATGTTAAATAAGATTTGATTGGTTGGGGCAAATATGCACCATTTTAAATGTAAAACTTTTATTGAATCTCCCTGATAGTCTAAAATTGCCACCATGTGGTGGCACATTTAAACAACTCAGTCGTAAAATACAGCATTCCTCCAGAATCCCATAAAGAGATTGGTGTACGATGAAGCTACTGGACTTCCAATCGAGGTACCTGCAATTTGAAGATATACAGTGTCCTCAAATCTCAAAGTATTACACTTTAAAATTATCTCCAACACTTTTAACAAAATTCGCTCGGTGTATTCTGATCCTTTCTCTTATGTAAAAAGTATCTAACGGCTTTAATACCAATATCCCCATCAATATTGGTATATATGAAGATTATCCATGGTCACCATAATGATCTCTTTATCTCAAATGGTACCTTTTTAGTTTATCAAGGAAGTCCCGCGTAAGGAATCCAGATATAAAGACAAGGGTTGCAAAATAGATTCAACAGCTGCCACTATAGGTCTAAGGGGGGAGAGGAATAGGATCTTTGTGTACCTTAGGTAATCCGTAGATCACTGCTTGCTTCGGATGTTGCGGTAATAAATATGATGCAATTTTTTCTCATCAGTCCATCCATTAGTTTCCCCAATATGTAAAATATGGTGTAATAAATACAACATCCGATGCAATCACCATATATTGAGGATGGGTATGGGAATACCCTACTTAAAGATGGTGCTTTAAAACTAAGGGAGAGGAGACAGATTCATCACAGGTAACTATGGCATGTTTGAGCAAGACGACAGGTCAATTGGAAGTTATTAATATATCTGGCACAGAACTTACTAGTGCGGAGTTATCTATTTTATCTAAGGGCCTGTCGTTTGCTCCTACGAATGATGAATAAATTTGAGTTAATAAAAGATCTCCATCTGTTTGCTCGTAAAATGATATTACATAACTATACGTAAGTCGAAATAAGTCCCTTACGTTGGAAGATAGAGAAGTATTAAACACACTGGTAGAACTTTTAGAACGAAATCAAGATAGTTCGGGAGATATATCAAAGAATATACAACTTACAAACACTTAAAAATAAGTCCAGTTGGTTTCCTGCATTGTCTGTGGCAAACAATATTTATTCCTTTGTACAGGTTGTATCGCATGAGTTTAAAGAAATGACTAACAATTCCCAGATATATTCCAATATAACAGCGGCTGAAAAATTGGCCATAAAATCTCTTAGAGAAAATGAAAATTTGGTTATCAAAGTAGCGGATAAAGGAGGAAATGTGTAGTCATGAGTAGAGACAATATATAACTGAGGCAAAAAACAATTATGTGACAAAACTCAATATGAGAGATTAATGAGTAATCCTATTTGGAACATACAAAAAGAACTATATATGATAGTACAACAAGGATACACCAATGGCGTAATAAGCAAAAAAGAAGAGACTATCTTTTAGTTAAGAACCCAATTACACCAATTTTATACCTAATTCCAAAATCCATAAAATCGAAAAAGGCCTCCACGAGACCAATAGTCTCGGGTAGGGGTATGGTTACTGAACACATTAGTCAATATGTGGATGTGATACTACGCCCGTTCCTGAACACACTTGACTCTATATCTTAGATACAAGTGACTTTAAGAAAATTGGATGGAATTGTTGTTGATGAAATACTCTTCTCGTGACAATGGTGTGGAGAGTTATACTCTTCCATTCCACACGGAGTTGGATTGACATCTGTTAAAAAATTTCTAGATACAAGGGAATACTATGAAAATTCATTCAGAATTCGTATGAAACTGTTGGAGTTTGTATATGTAACAATATATTTTTGTTTGAAGGAGTGTTATAAACAGCTATTAGGAACTGCCATGGGCAGTGCCTGCGCTCCCACCTATGCTTGTCTCCATCTGGGACAATGGGAAAATGAGGATGTACGGTAATATTGAAGAAATGGATGTTTCACGCTGCCTGTCCATGTGGGTCAGATATATGGACGATATTTGATCCTGTGGAGGGGTAGTGTGGAGTCTATCATTGTTTGTTCAAGGATTAAATAACAATGCTCGTACATAAAGCTAACTTATGAATGGGTAAGGACAGTGTAAACTTTCTTGATTTGAAAATAACTAAAAATATGGGAACAGTATTACGGAGGTTTATAGGAAAACTACCGCAGTTAATTCTCTGTTGCAACATCGAGCCATCATCCTAATAGTTTGATAAGAAGTATACAGTGGGACAGTTCCTTCGATTCGCAGGAATTGCTCCACAATGAGAGCTTTGAGAAACATCCTTAGAACTCAAAATAGATTTGAGGAAAGGGGATATAAAAAGAAATACATTCAAGAGGCTATAAAAGCAAATATACCCCTAGAAACAGACATTATACGGACAACAATTAGGGAAGGAAGTGAACAACGAAAGATCTGTTTCATATCCCAATATAATAAGGAATGGTGGAAATAGAAATATACTTAAACAAAAATGGTATTATTACAGGAAGACAAGGATCTGGAAAAAGTGATAGGGGAAAGACCATATATGACCCCGAAAAGGGCGAGAAACCTGAAAGATATGATCTCACCCAGTTACTTACCTCCTAATGACAAATAACGAATCCTGGTTAGGAATCCACAAAGTAGTGGGTAATAGGAGAGACCAAAAATGCATTGTTTGTAAATATAGAAAACATTGATTCTTTTGAAGGGAGGATGGTAAAAGATATAAGATAAAACATTAATAACTTGTAATCAAGCCAAATAATATACATATAGAATGTAAATGTGGTAAAAGATATGTGGGCCAATCGAAAAGAACTCTAACACTACGGATACAAGAGCATGTACGAGCTACCCGCAATGGAGAAAGCGAGAAAAGTGCCATGGCAAAGCATATAAGGAAGTACATAATGCAACAAAATCATGTTCTCATTTATGGGATAGAGAAGATAAATTTAGGACCAAGAGGTGGGAACATTGAAAGAGATTACTACAGTGTGAAGGTAGATGGATATTCAATTTGGGACAGAGGAACCACATGGCTTGAAATGATAATTATGCCTGTTATTTAATGGTTGTACCTCTTTCTAGAATGCACTTTACAATTGGTCCTTTATAAATGATCCCTGAATATCAGTATACTAGGATGAATATGTAAATACAATATGAAATAAAACAATAAAATAGGAACAAGTTCCAAAAGAGTCCAATGATATGTTGCAGTGGGTGTGCTTTTCCTTATATGTTTTTCTTGTAGGGCTCATTTTAAAAATGTAATATAAATATAAAGTGAGAATTTTATGATAACTGCCATGCAAGTAATATGATATACTGTGATGCCAAAATCAATGTTACTTTAAATCTGTACAAGATATTGGAAGAGGATCGAGTGAGGGAAGAGCGGATCCAGCATAGGTAGGGGTTAACCGAATGTATCTCCACCGGTTATTTGTATGAATATAACAATCAGTTGGATTTAAATATGAGTGGTAGGTATCAAGCGAGACCCTGAGGAAGCCGCGTGATTACGGCAAAACGTACGTCGGTTGACGCAATTGCCGAAGGACCGGACCAAACTTTTCCGGAGGAGTCCGCAGTGAACCATAGAGAGAGAGGGGATATGATCGAGATACAAAAGAAATGGATACCAACACAGCTTGATGATTCGGTGAAGAGGCTACATGTGATGGACCAAGTGCCGATATATGCTGGGGTTCGGGATGAGTGCTTCTATCGCCGGCTGAGTTGCAAGATATACCAGCGAAATTTGATCTCCACACATAGTTGGATTGAAAATTGAATTGTAGCCAGGATAAGTCCCGATATATGCTGTAATAATTCGGAAGACTGTTTCCACTGGTCTACGTATGAATTGCTCTTATGATATCTCACTTCAAAACAATATGATCCCTATTAAGTATATTATGTTTTGATTGTATGGTTCACTGTGAGTCGGACGTGAATAGCATCTAGGATTTCCCTATACACGGTCAAACAACAATATGGACTTGTTTCCTTGTGCATAGGGTCAAAAACTTTGAGTCCGGGACACGGCAATTGCGTTTGGTTGTCAAACTAGCCTATAATGGGGACGCCAATTTTTAACTATGGTGTTTTTTTTTATATATATGGTGTATTAATAAAGTTGTGTGTTTATTTTGATGTTTATGGATCCGCTTGTCTCTTATTGGTTCCTCACACGGGGACTATGTGACCGATGTTGTATTCAAATTTGGGTTTCAAGGGATGAGTGTGTTATAGAGGTCCTTTTTAGGTCTTTCCCTAAATATTTATTCATGTAAAATATGGTATTAGCCACCTCCCATTTCTCGAAATTTCCATAGGACGGTAAGTAGTAGCATCATTAATAATTCCAACATTCCTTTTCTGTAATTGTCATAGTCCATCACTACTACCCCTCCCCCCTTGTCGGCAGGTTTATGATGGTAGAATTATCCCCTCTTAGATTTAAGAGCCTTTCTAATGATGGTGTTATAATTATCTTTCCTTCTTGTAACAACTTTGTTTTTAAATTCATCCAAAATTTCTATGAAATTGGATTTGATTTTAAAAGGGTATTATTGGTAGGCATAATTGAGGAATTACCTGTAAAGAATTCTTTTAGTTGCAGATCCTTTCAAACTTAAATGAATCAACGACAAAGTTAAGTTCATTTAAATCAGTGACAGGACAGAAAGTCAAACCCATATTAAGGAGTTCATACTCACTCTTTGTAAGTTGTCTGGAGGAGAGATTGAATACATCGAATCTACTACTTCGCGAACTTTTTTGGTTTCTCTGCCCCCTCCTCGTGGGTTGGAGGCTTGCCTAAAAAAGGAGACGGAGATTGGCGTCGGTATCTTCCCGTTTGGTGGTGTCACTGGTGCCTGTGTCCGCTCCCTTCTGGGTTCGCATCCTCTGCAGCACTACCGCTGTCTCCCGCTGTCTCCCGCTGGAGTCCTCAGTGATGACGTCGAAGTTGTGCGCCCGTCCCCTGAAGCGTCTAGGTCTCCCGTGCGCCATGTCTTAAGTTCGGACGCTCCTCTCTTCCCAGCCATGTGTATACCGCTCATCTCACAGACCTTCAGGTACTTATCCCACTTATATTTTTTAGTTTCTTGCTGTACTGCAAAATCCTCAGTCTCAGGGTTTTTAAACTTATATTTTATGTCTCTGTCCAACTTGACACATTCCTTTGTCAATGGCTCCATCTACAAGAGAACCTCCTCTATCACTAGCAGCATTAGATCCATAGAGCACTTGTTCAGGATTTCACCACCATTTTTCACAGAACTGGGCATTATTCCTCCAATGGTGGGTACATTTTTAATGCGGAAACCCTTGGGATTCTTATTTTTATAATATTCAGACAACGTAATGCCATGTAGCTGAGTCTCTATGAATCGTTTTCTAGTTTTCTTTAGAAAGGCCACCATATTAAGAGCTGTGTCTCTCCCAAAAGCTTTGTTGAAGTTAGTATTAAACATATACGGTCTGCATCCTCCTGTGTAAATCCTTTACTTTAGCCCTTTGTATAAGTTTACCATATCCCCATGCAAATGTCGCTTCTCCATTGTAAATAGCCCTAACTTGTCTAATCTGCCTCCATATTCAAGCCCCTTCATTCCCCTTATTAATTTAGTTGCCCTTCTCTGAACTGCTTCCATTTCAAGATGTCCCTTTTGTATATGGGATTCCAAGACTGCACAGCATATTCCAAATGAGGCCTTACCAGTGCCCTGTAAAGAGGGAGAATAATATTTTTCTCTCTTGAATCTATTCCCCTCTTTATACAAACAATATCTTGCTAGCTCTAGCCATTGCTACCTGGCATTGTTTGCTACAGCAGTCTGTTATCTACCAGAACCCCAAATCTTTTTCCATTACAGATGCACTTAACATCTGTAAGAGCCTCTTTTGGCTGGAGGGTAGAGGAGCACCAATGCCCCTGGCTAGTGGTGTTCGGCGTCCCTGGCTTGAGAGTCCAGGGGAGTGGGTGAGGAGGGAGGCTCCCCAGGACTTCCATGGGGACTTGGACGTGTTTCCAGCCGAGTCAGATTTCCATGGGGGACTTGTTCCTAGCCCCAGCCACGAGAAGAGGGAGGCTTACCGGGACTTCCAATGAGGGTTTGCAGCTAGCCGCGTCCACCCAGGGTGCCCCCGGCCACGAGGAGAGGGAGGCATGGCTTGAGAGTACCGGTGAATGGGTAAGAGTCTCTGGCTGCCTTAAAATCAGCCCAGAGGGAATGTCCTATGACCCTTGGCCACACCAGCCTAAATGCACCTGATCTCGTAGCCAAGCAGGCTCAGGCCTGGCCTGTACTGGATGGGAGACCAACTGGGAATACCAGGTGTCGTATGCCTTTTCTTGCTTCGCTAACTGGCAGGCTTTAAACAGGGTGTCCAGTGTACACTGATGGAGGAAAGGAATGGCCCATGAGGGGACTCATCAGGACATCCAAGGAGGCTGGGGGCCAACAGCCAACCCAGGGCTCCCAGCCCTGGCAGAGAGAGAGGGAGGCTCCCCAGGACCTTGCCCCTGCTGGTGGTTACATAGCTACATATAGTTACATAGTAATTAAAGTTGAATAAAGACAGACGTCCATCAAGTACAACCTATTCACTTTTTTTTTTTTACCCTACCTAACAGTTGATCCGAGGAAGGCAAAAAACCCCAGCTAAAAAGGGGGAAAAAATTCCTTCCTGACTCCAAACGGCAATCGGAAAGTATCCCTGGATCAACCAGATCTATATGCATTAATACCAGTAATTCTCAAATTTTTTAGTTTTAGAAACTTATCCAGGCCTTTTTAAAGTTATTCAATGAACTTGCCATTACCACATCTGCTGGAAGACATTTCCACAGTTTCACCGTTCTCACTGTAAAGAAACCTCCCTAACCTGAAGATGAAACTTCTTTTCTTCCAACCTTAAAGGATGTCCACGTGTCCTCTGATATGACCTATTAGTGAACAATGCACCAGAGAGTTCATTGTATGGGCCATTAATATATTTGTATAAGGTTATAAGTGAATACTGACACCCCATGGCTGGAGGGGGAGGAAGAGCCTCTTTTGACAGGAGGGTAGAGGAGCCCTGTGGAGTTTCCTTGTGTAAAATAATTCCAGGACCTTTAGTCAATCAGACAGAATCTAAGCATTAACAGTTATAGCAGGGAATCAGGAAATAATACTTCCCATCCAGCCAATCACAGTGAGGGGCAGAGACAGATGGGGTGAAGTTTTAACCTGGAAGTGACTGGGGAGGCAGAGAGGAAGTGGAAGTTCTGGAAGACTGGGGGCTCAGTGTGCTCTGGTCCTGTGCCCATAAGATCCCTAAAGAAGAGTTTATAGATCTAAACCCAGTGATACTGGAGTAAGAGGTGACCCAGACTATTCCTGTCTCTCTAACAGAAGAATTTACATTACCAACACCCAGTAGATTATTGGTTATTAGAACTGAACCCCTGGGACATTTACTGTGTAATATCAGGGAGCGGTTACCTGCACCTGTGGATTACAATTAACCTTGTGAACCTTTACTGGTGGCTGATCCTGCCCTAGTGGCTGAAACTCATAATGCGAGAAAGTTAACCCATGAAAGCAGAAGCTTGGTTTACTATTAATTTTTATTACTGTTGATGTTTGTTGTGACTCAGATGGTTATAATAGACTTATTATTGTATATGTACTAATCTACATACAAAAAGAGGTTGAACATCTACAAGCCCCGGGATTTTGAGTAACATTACATTAATCCAGTTATAAAGTGTTTGTTTTGATTAATCTAAAGATGATCTGTTGATGTGTTTCCTTATCAGTTATCATTAAGTCGTGACAAATTGGTGCAGCAATGGGATACCCCAACAGGCCATAACAGAAATAATTAAATAAAAAACATTCCTAAGAAAGAAATGGAGCTGACTTAGATGAATTGCATTCAACCATTTTACAAGGTCTCTGTCTTAGCCGGGGACTTGATCCCTATGGACTTACAAGAAACAGATGGCTGCTCTGATAACACAACATGCCAAGATTTACCATACGGGACCAATAGATGTGGCAGACCTATTATTGGAAAATGAAGAAAACCATCCAAGTTCTACTCTAACACCACCCTCACATATTGTGAGGACTATGAGGACTATGAAGTACCCAGAGCTGAGTGGACAAAGATTTTGGCTTGCAAACTTACAGGAGAGGTAATGATGTATATCGAGAGATGCCCTATCACCAACGAACCACGCATGAGGAGGTTAAAAGTGTCCTATTAAACAACTATTTATTTTCCAGAGACTTATCGTCAAACTTTCCGCACCCTAAATAAAGTGGGCGGTGACACATATTGGGACTTTAGTAACAAATTAAGAAGGGCATTTGACCAATGGATGGCAACCAGTTAGGCTAAAACATTGGAGGATTTAAGTCAGTTATGTCTAATGGAACAGTTTCTAGACAAGTGTTCCCCAGAGATCCGAAATTGGGTCTGGCTTAAAATCAGCCCAGAGAGCAGCCCCCAGCCCTGACCACAAGGTTCGAAAAACTCTTCCAGGGAGGTTAGTTGCTAACAGCGGCTGCCCAGGCGAGGGAGGCTCCCCGGGACTTCCAGGCCCCATGGCTGGAGGGGGAGAAAGAGCCTTTTTGGCTGGAGGGTAGAGGCAGGGCTACATCTACCATTAGGCAGAATAAGGCGTTTGTCTCAGGCGGCACCGAAGAAAAAAGGCTGAAGGTGACTGCTAAAGCAGTCTACCTTGACATGGTGGAAGGCTTACAAATCTTTTGGCTCAAATATTTTATACTTCAGAAAGTAAGGCATTTCTAATGTATTGCCCTGCCCATCCCCAAAGCCACACCCATTTTAATATGGCGGTGGCGCCCAAAATGGCGGCAATAAAGTTTGGCTCAGGCAGCAAAAACCTTAGACTTGCCCCTTCGGGCCCGGCTGCGAGGCGAAGAAGGCTCCCCGGAACTTCCCGGCCCCATGGCTGGAGGGGTAGTAAGAGGCCATTGTGGCTGGAGGGTAGAAGAGCACCAATGCCCCTGGCTGGTGGGTGTGCAGCGTCCCTGGCTTGAGAGTCCCGGGGAGTGGGTGAGATTCTCCAGCTGGCTTAAAATCAGCCCAGAGGGCATGTCCAAAATCTGACGGCCACACCAACCTGAACACGCCTGATCTCGGAAGCTAAACAGGCTCAGGCCTTGTTAGTGTTTGGATGGGAGACCGCCTGGGAATACCAGGTGTCATAGGCCTTTTCTTCTGCCTTTCTTGACTTTTGGCTGGAGGGCAGAGGAGCCCCACTGCCACTGGCTGGTGGGTTAGCGGCATCCCTGGCTTGAGAGTACCGGTGAGTGTGTGAGAGTCTCTGGCTGCCTTAAAATCTGTCCAGAGGGAATGTCCTAAGGCCTTCGGCCACACCAGTCCTAATGCATCTGATCTTGTCTGACCTTGAAAGCCAAGCAGGCTCAGGCCGGAAAAACAAGACAGTAATACTGTGTGTACAAATAAAAAAGAAAAAAGGGAAGGGAAATTCCACAGCAGGGGTGAAACTTTTGGCACATTGTGTCTCACATTGATTTTTAATAAACAAAGAATATAAACTATATCAACAGATATACAGGGTTATTCAATAAAAGTTCTTATCGTTTAAAATGGTGCTAATTTTGCCCCAACCAATCAGATGTAAGCTTTCAAATGTTAAATAATATCTGATTGGTTGGGGCAAAATTAGCACCATTTTAAACGATAAGAACTTTTTATTGAATAACCCTGACAGTCTTCTATAGTCTAGAATGCATACAAATAATAAATTGCAAATAGTCCCTTGAATATAAAAGGTGATACTCGGCCTGCTGCACTAGTCTCGGTTGGTGGGGATGTATGTAAATTATTTGGAGCCAGGGGTACTAGTTGTTATTCGATTCCCACCGACATCAGTCATAATATATAGCCAGGAATTCCACACCTCATTGTATTTACTGATTGAACCTTTAATAAAGTGAGATAGGCGTTCGTTTTCGCACAGGGCGAACAATAGGGGGATAATGGGTAGCCCTGCCTAGTACCTGTCTAGTACCATTCTTTATTGGGATGGATTGAGAAGAGAAGCCCCATATTGGATGGATTGAGAAGAGAAGCCCCATATTTGATAAAGTAGAGTGTTGTTAGTGTGGTTTACATATATACCCAGTCTATTCTATCAAACTCTTTAGCATTTAGAGAGAGCAAAATGGAAGGAAGTTGCGAGGAGTGACAGTGATGGGCTAGTTGAATTGTGCGTCTAATATTGTCAGTGGTTTCTCTGCCGGGGATGAAGCCAGTTTGATCCTTGTGTATCAAGTATGGGAACTGTTGGTTCAGTCTGTTGGCTAAAATCTTAGTGAAATGTCGGTGTTGATAAGGGAGATTGGTCTATAGCTAGAACATTGAGTGGTGTCTTTGCCTTCCTTGGGAATAACTACGATATTGATTCGGAGTAGGTCGGTTGAGAGGGTAGCGGAAGTATGCATATTTTAATACTATAATTATGCTTGGGGTTTAAATCATCTAAAATATAACAATGTCGGCAAAGAAATAATTTATTCTATATACATAGAAGCTATAAATGTTAAATAATTAGAATGAGGGGAGGTAAGTAAAGTTTGGGGAACTTTCTAATAAAATAAATATAGCGGTTGGGGCTGGGGGGACAGGGGGATTGTTATAACAAAAAATTATTTCAAGGGTGGACATACCCTTTAATTATTAATTTGGCTTGAAAAAGCCAAATTACTATTCTTTCTTCTTCCGATTTATTCTTCCGCTATTTTGGACCGTATCTCCTCCCACAATTTTTGAGCTAGAGACATGAAATTCGGTACAGACGTGCGGGGCATATAGGAGAAGTGTGCTATCTTCTAGCTAAGCAATCTGCTGAAGCGTTACGGCGTTATCGGTGAATTTCCGGACATTTTTTCCCATAGGCTATAATGGTAACAATCTTTAAAAGTGGATATTTTAAAAAGATTTTTTCATGGTCATAAATACAAATGGTGATACCCCCAACCCCCCACACAGACCCAGGTACACCAACCTAATGACCTTCCTTTCCATTCCTATGGAAGCCATATTTAAAGGGTAACTAAAATTTAAAAAAAACATTAGATTTATCCTCAATAAACGATAGTTTTATGGTTATAAACACAAAAAAGACATACCCCCTCAACCAGACCCAGGTACACACACCTACTAATCTACTAATTCATTATGGTGGTAGCCATACTTAAAGGGTAACTAAAGTCAAAAAAACTAATTTAGATTTATCCTCAATAAAATATAGTTTTGTGGTTGTAAACACAAAAAAGACATACCCCCTCAACCAGACCCAGGTACACACACCTACTGATTTAAATATCCATTACTGTGGCAGACATTCTTAAAGGGTAACTAAAGTCCAAAAAAATAATTTTGATTAATAATAAAAAAGGTTTGTTTTTTTAACCCCCATGTGGCACAGTTACATACACCTACTGACCTACCCCTCCATTACTGTTGCAGCCATACTTAAAGGGTAACTAAAGTCAAAAAAACAAATTTTGACCAATCATCAAAATAGTTTGTTTTTTTAACCCCCAACCAGACACAGGTACACACACCTACTGATCTACTCATCCATTACTGTGGCAGCCATACCTAAAGGGTAACTAAAGTAAAAAAATGTTTTTGACCAATCATCAAAATAGTTTGTTTTTTTAACCCCCAACCCGACACAGGTACACACACCTACTGATCTACTTATCCATTACTGTGGCAGCCATACTTGAAGGGTAACTAAAGTCAAAAAAACTAATTTTGACCAATCATCAAAAAGATACAGAGAGCTTCAATAAAAGTTATATTCCCTTCCAAAATGCAGCCCTTCAAGCCAAATTCAAAGTTTATACTTAAACTTTCCCTTTCTAGTTTTAATTGTATTTTATCCAAACTTTTCAAACTATTTCTCCCCATTGACTTTAATGGGTTAGTTTTCAAACTTACTAACGTTTACTGAAAAGGAAGGTTTACTTCAGGAAATTCGGCCATCTCTAATCATTATTTGTATGGAAAAAAACCCAGAAATAATTCAATTCCCACTGGAATGAATTTAGGGGCCCACCTAATTAGTAACAAATTAAGAAGGGCATTTGACCAATGGATGGCAACCAGTTAGGCTAAAACATTGGAGGATTTAAGTCAGTTATGTCTAATGGAACAGGGCTTAAAATCAGCCCAGAGAGCAGCCCCCAGCCCTGACCACAAGGTTCGAAAAACTCTTCCAGGGAGGTTAGTTGCTAACAGCGGCTGCCCAGGCGAGGGAGGCTCCCCGGGACTTCCAGGCCCCATGGCTGGAGGGGGAGAAAGAGCCTTTTTGGCTGGAGGGTAGAGGCAGGGCTACATCTACCATTAGGCAGAATAAGGCGTTTGTCTCAGGCGGCACCGAAGAAAAAAGGCTGAAGGTGACTGCTAAAGCAGTCTACCTTGACATGGTGGAAGGCTTACAAATCTTTTGGCTCAAATATTTTATACTTCAGAAAGTAAGGCATTTCTAATGTATTGCCCTGCCCATCCCCAAAGCCACACCCATTTTAATATGGCGGTGGCGCCCAAAATGGCGGCAATAAAGTTTGGCTCAGGCAGCAAAAACCTTAGACTTGCCCCTTCGGGCCCGGCTGCGAGGCGAAGAAGGCTCCCCGGAACTTCCCGGCCCCATGGCTGGAGGGGTAGTAAGAGGCCATTGTGGCTGGAGGGTAGAAGAGCACCAATGCCCCTGGCTGGTGGGTGTGCAGCGTCCCTGGCTTGAGAGTCCCGGGGAGTGGGTGAGATTCTCCAGCTGGCTTAAAATCAGCCCAGAGGGCATGTCCAAAATCTGACGGCCACACCAACCTGAACACGCCTGATCTCGGAAGCTAAACAGGCTCAGGCCTTGTTAGTGTTTGGATGGGAGACCGCCTGGGAATACCAGGTGTCATAGGCCTTTTCTTCTGCCTTTCTTGACTTTTGGCTGGAGGGCAGAGGAGCCCCACTGCCACTGGCTGGTGGGTTAGCGGCATCCCTGGCTTGAGAGTACCGGTGAGTGTGTGAGAGTCTCTGGCTGCCTTAAAATCTGTCCAGAGGGAATGTCCTAAGGCCTTCGGCCACACCAGTCCTAATGCATCTGATCTTGTCTGACCTTGAAAGCCAAGCAGGCTCAGGCCTGGTCAGCACTTGGATGGGAGACCGGCTTGGAATACCAGCAGGGCCGCCTCTCCAATGAGGCAAGGTGAAGCACATTACAGAGCAGCACCCTGTAGGGAGGCAGCAGTTTTGATGCCAGAAAAAAATGTCACCCTGCAGATCAAAAATCAATGTTGGGCATCATTTACCAGTCATTGTGGGCATCTAATGCCAATCACTGTGAGCATCATTTACCAGTCATCCTGTAAAATCTTTTATAGCGTTTGGGGCTGGGGGAAGGAAAGCTATTATATGGTAAAATTCTAAAAATGGGGTGGACATGCCCTTTAACTTTAAAGCAAGCTGTATAACTCAAAGCACACATGGACACTACATTTCTAGAGCTTTGTGCAGCTGGCAGCCTGGTGGCCATTTTTTCTTTGGAAAGGAAATAGACTATAATATGGGTGGATTGATGGGGGGAGATTGACAGCCACCCTCCAACCCTAGGCACCCTTAGGCATGTGCCTATGTCCTAATGGTAAATCCAGGGCTGTAAATTGCATATTAATGGACTGGCCTGGTCATTAACTTGCATATTAATGGTATTGTTTAGTAACTGGCTATTAATGGAGCTGGGAAGTAACTGGCAATCATAATGTTAAAAAGGCAAAGATTAATGGGTTCTTTACTATCACAGCCACTACCTCTACCCACAGGACTGGAACGTCTCGCACCGTGGTACACAACTCCAGCAGCACCACAAATTTACTGCATTGTGTGAACCTGAAAGGTAAGGTGCGCCAGCATAAGTTAGAAGTCATTAGGGGTGGGGTGGCCAGACCTGCCTGTGATGGAAGCAACTAACTGAGCTCCTCCATAGCAAACTTGAAAAGTGGGCAGTAAAGAGGCAACCAGACCCAAGCAAACCCATAGATTGGAACCGGAACATCAGGGCAGCACAATGACCCAAGGAAAAAACGAAAGAACCAAAAACAACAAATTTACCAAGTTCTATCCAGCCAAACCACGCACTGAAATCCAAGATGGCGCCGGATCAATGCAGCGTGACACAGAGCCGGAGCAGTGAGAACCGGACAGTGAAGGGGAGAATGGAAACCCAGAACACCTGTGAAAAGAGGTGAGGAATCATACAAAATAAGGTCACCAACTTTACAAAAAAACAAATATAAAGGAATACAATCCTTTGAAGTACTAACAACACAAATGGAGTGTGCAAACCCCCAAGACATTCAGTGACATCCTCACCATTGATTTCAGAGCATAATATTTCACATAATACCCCAGGAAGAGAGGCCAGACAGAAAAACACTGTGTATAACTTAGAATCATTTCCAGATTCCCAGAAACAATCACAACCACAATATTAAAAGACCTACTTATACACAATCTAGGGCTCTAATGGCTGACTTCTCCATATGTTCCAGGAGATAAAAAAAAGAACATACAGGCTATAGGAGAACGGACAGATCATATGGAAAATAAATTCAGTGAGTTCACAGGAGAATACAATATATTGGTGACTCACATAATGAATTAGAGAACAGTTTCTTGCTATGCGAGCTAAACTAACAGATCTTGAAAACAGATCCAGAAGGAATATATATAAGCAGAGAGGGATACCACACAACTGTTAAAAATGACCAATTGCTAGAATTTACATTGGAATTCTTTAACTTTTACTGCCAGATGCAACCGAACTTGATTTGGTTATAGACAGAATCCATAGACTACCTAAAGCTAAAGCAGCGCCCCCTAGCGCCCCCAGAGATGTAATAATGAGACTACACTTTTACTCCATCAAGATAGACTTCTGAAAATCAGAAGATCAGCAACGACCATACCCAGAAATTCAAGATCCAAATCTACACTGACCTAGCACCAGAGACATTACAGCAAAGAAAGAAATTCGTGGAAACCACAAAGATCCTGAGAGACAGAGGAATCCAATATAGATGGGGATTCCCAGCCAATCTAATAATATATTATGGGAACATTACTCACACAATTTCTGATAACAACGCAGCTACAGCGCTACTACAGAAATGGGGAATAGGACAGCCAACATCCATAAAAACGAGAAAATCACCCAAAAAGAAAGATCGCCGACAACATATAAGAGCAGAATGGAAACAAGCCTCTTAGGAAAATCCTGGAAATACAATTGAAACAAGTGAGAGATCATTTTTTTTCTTTTTTCTCTCTGTTCATTCGGTCTATAACGACTAAAAATGACTAAATACCTTACTGGAAGAGCTGAGTACACCAGAACTTTTAGAGGGGGAGAATAGGAGCGACCGCACTAATCTCCCCCCTCCCTTTTTTTCCCCTCTCACTTGGTTAAATGATAAGATATGGGTCGCCGACTAAATACTTACCAAAGACTCAAGTACCCGGTCCAAATATTTTTCAATACCCCCACTAACTCCTATTAATGCATGATGGATTCCAAACCCTCATGTAGTAATCAGGTTACAAGTTTTACAATGTTTTTATTGTTATGTTGTATTGTAGTACATTAGAGATAAGTACGTTAGTTGTGGTATATTGCATCAAAATCAAAAACTTTAATAACGGACAAATATTATATTGGGACGAATCTGGGAGATACAGCCCTAAGGAAAAGCGCAATGAATAGAATAAATATTAGGGGATATACCGTATATACTCGAGTATAAGCCGAGGTTTTTGTTAAAAATAAACCTAAAATCCTTGTCTCGGCTTATACTCGAGTCACAGCTCAAATCTGCAGAAAAATGGTAAGTTTTTCACTTACCGTACCAGCCCATTAGGTAATGCACAGCCTTGGACACGGGACACCAGCCTGGACACCTGGAGGGAGCTTGTACACCGGCAGGGAGCTTGGACATCGGGAGGGAGAACAACCGCTGCTCAGAGAAGCAGGGAATGTGCACGCGGGAACGTTAGGCGTGGGTGCGCCATTACGTAAGGATTACCGCACGTACCTGTACTGCTGCCGGAATGGAGGAGCAGGGAAGGAGCGAGCTTTCGATGCTCCTGTCGTCCTGTGGACCGGTAAGTTACCGTATTAGTCCTTAGGACAGCCTTAGGACTGTCATCAATTATATAATTTTGTAAAAAGGCCTACACTTATACTGCGCATTTTACATTATTGCTCTGATACATACCCCTCTAAGTTGCAGATCCATCTCAGAAACAGCACCATAGCAAGCTGTAATTGCCCCTTATGGCCAATCCATTACTAAGGACACATTAGTTTAGCATTCCTGCAGGCATGCAGGTTTTCCTTTATGCAGGCACCTCATTAGCACACTAAAACTTTCTGGATTAGGAAAATTACAACCAAAATTATGTAACCTGTCCATTACTTAAAATTACTGAAAATATTATGGAGACACCAAAAAAATGGTGCCAGTCTTTCATACTTTACCAATAATAGCCGGAAATCTTAGGTGAAAATGTCAGCTAGATTGTTGCTCGCATTTCAGTATTGTGTATACACAATAGAATGTGTCTCCCGAAATCAGAGCAGATAAGCAAAAGTCACTACTTTTTGAATTGCTGTTAGGAGACTTTGTAGTACCGTACCAATTCATTTTTTATTGCCTCATTATTGCTCGTATTCTTGTTGACTGTTGCCAATACAAATGTTAGGAAACTACAACTCCCAGCATGCTTTGATTGCTGGGAGTTGTAGTTTCCAAACATCTGGAGTGCCTAAGAAAGATGAGTTACAGAGTTGGGAAAGGTACCGTAAAAAATTTTTTTGAACTTGCCACTAGAGATGTTTAGAAACTACAACTCCCAGCAACCAAACCGTACAAAGTTGGGCAAGGGGATTTTTTTTGTAGTTGAACTTGCCAGTAGATGTGTTTCGTAACATCTGGAGTGCCAAGGAAATGGGTCCAGTACTGGATTTGGCTATAACCGGCATTGTGTGTGACTACTGTATGGGATTAGCGTACACTACCGTACTTTATGGGAATTCTGCTATCCATTTAAAGGGCAACTAAAGCCTCAAAACAATACTGATTTTGAAGGCAGAATACTGTACCTTGATATAAAAGCAGTAATCAGTGCCTCACTTAACTACGGTAAACTCTGCTCTTAAGGTATGGGGTTCAAGTTTTCTTACTGGCTCTTCTGTGTATTTTTAATCTGTTAGAAACGGTTGATTGTGGAAGAAAACAAAAACGCAGATCTTACGACGCTGGCTTTAAAACTCAAGGTTGTTTCAAGAGCAGAGGAAAGCAATAATTCTGTTGCAGGCCGGGAATTTGGCGTTGACGAAAAACAGGTTCGAGTTTGGAGAAAAATTAAGTCAGAATTGGAGAAGATGCCAAAGTCAAAAAAGGCTTGTCGTGGTTTAACAACCTCATATGGGGCTCTAGAGACTGACTTGCATAAATGGGCTGTGGAATGTCGTCAGAATGGATACTGTATAACACGCATGGGAATCCGATTACGTGCCCTTCAAATGGCTAAAGATGAGAAATATAAAACAGTGGGCATTGAGAACTTTGTTGCATCAGCTGGATGGTGTACCCGATTCATGAATCGGTTTGAACTTTGCTTGCGACAGCGAACGAAGATATCACAAAAACTACCACAGAATCTGGAAGAAAAGGTGATGTCATTCCATCAATTCATTATAAAACAAATAAAGCTTTATAATTATGACCTCGGAAGTATCGGGAATATGGATGAGACAGCAATGACTTTTGATCTTCCAAGCAACAGAACCGTGGCATCCTTGGGAGAAAAAACTATTTTCCTTAGAACAACCGGGAATGAAAAAAATAATTTCACCGTGGTTCTGGCATGTTTGGCCAATGGAGTCAAGCTGCGGCCTGTTATTATATTTAAAAGGAAGACCTTGCCTAAAAATGCCAAATTCCCCCCGCGAATTACTGTCCGTCCACATTTTAAAGGATGGATGGATGAACAAGGAACAAAAAAATGGCTAGAAGAGATTTGGAATGGACGACCAGGAGTAGCTTTAAAAAAAAAAACCCTCATTGTTAGTTTGGGATATGTTTAGAGCCCATATATGTGAGGATGTCAAAACAATGGCTAAGTCATTTCAAACCACTTTGGCTGTTATTCCAGGTGGGCTAACATCTGTTTTACAGCCCTTGGATGTGTCTATAAACAAACCTTTTAAAGACCGTGTGCGAAAAATGTGGCACGAATGGATGTCATCAGGTCAAGCCAAATTGACAAAAGGTGGAAATCTTATGAAGCCTGACATAGAATTAGTAGCAAAGTGGGTATGAGATGCATGGGAGGACATTCCAGAAGACATCATCAAACGTGCTTTTCAGAAATGCGGTATAAGTAATGCCATGGATGGTACAGAAGATGATGTTTTGTTTCAGCACAGCAGCAGTGATGAAGATGATGTACCGGTAAATATTGATGATGGTGATGATAATGTCTATGCAGATGACATTACACCAGCTGAATTTGAGGCACTATTTGGGGGAACCGATGATGAGGAATCTGACTTTGAAGGATTTTAATTAGAGTACTGCATGCTTCATATTGCTGCTCAAGCCATTGAAACAGGTTGTTTTATTTGAAAATAAATACTCTAAAAATAAAACATGGACCTCCTCTTTATTCATGTTCATTTTCTAATCATTTTAGGTAATTACAGGTTTGCAGTAGTGGTGATAATTTCTAGCCTCGGCTTATACTCGACTCAATCAGTTTTTATTAATTTTTCAGGTAAAAATGGGTACCTCGGCTTATACTCGGGTCGGCTTATACTCGAGTATATACGGTAACATAAATAAATATGAGTACAAAGTGCTAGAGGAAATAGGAAAAGAGGAAATAACCTATGTTAAAAAAACAGACCCCTAAAGTAATACTATGAGCATTAAGATAATTACTTATAATGTAAGAGGGCTGAACTCCCCGTACAAAAGAGATGCCCTGTGGAAGGAAGCCAATGAGTACAAAGCGGATATATTATGTATCCAGGAAACCCACCTAACTACACAAAATGAAAAGCTGTTAAATCACAAACTATACCCGGTAATCTATAAAGCTTCCACTGCCAATAAAAAAAAGAGGAGTTGCAATTGCAATCAAAAACTTTATTGCATACGAGGAGAAAAGCAAAATAATTGATAAAAACGGAAGCTATATAATTCTAGACTGCAAAATAAACAATAAACCATATACCTTAGCCTGTATCTATACACCTAACAACAGACAGATTAGGTTTATCAATAAAATAATTGCAAAAATACAATCCATGACGAACAACCAAATAATCTTATGTGGGGACTTTAATATCACATATGATAGAGAAAGGGACATTCAATCAGGGAAACAGGTTAAACGCAGGAGAGACTTACAAAACACATTTAAAAGGGAGGAGCTATACTTCACTGCACTGCACTGCGTATATGATGTCGCTTTTCTTGTGTTTAGGTATTGGGTCCTTCAGATGTACCAATTGCTGCCTCAGTGTTTAAATGTATTTCGCTAAACCCTTTTACAAAAGGAACTTTAAAAATGTAATCTACTGATAAAAATATGGTGGTAGGAATATAGTAAAATATTTATAACGAATATTGTTTTTTTAAGCTTTCGAAAGAAAAAGAAATGGTATGATAGATTACTTCCAGCAAAAAAGAAATGGACTTCCATTCCATCTCAGGAAAAGACATTTTTTGGAAAAAAATTTAAAAAGAAAATGGCAGGCCATGTAAGTAAAGAAGGTTACATTCATGCCTAGATTGGGAGTTCTCCTTTCACTTCAACTATTTTATGGTGGTGCTGTACCCACAGTGCTGTCAACCACCTCCAGCTGTTATATACAGAAAAGTTCAGAATGAGGGACAGACTCACATTCTTCTTAAAATATTTATTGTGAAAGATACGTGCACAATGTTTCTGCTGCGGGCCCCTTCATCAGGATACACCTGACGAAGGGGCACAACAAAACGTTGTGTACATATCTTTGATAATAAATATTTTAAGAAGAATGTGAGTGCGTCCCTCATTACGAACTTTTCTACATTTATGCCTAACATTTACCTAATGCCAAAAAAGTTATATTGGGTTACATGCAAAGGATTCAACTGCACTATTTACCAAGTTGTGCTACAGGTCATCTCTCTTTGTCTGTTTTAGGGGAAAACACCAGAAGAATGTTTCCTTCGCCATGCCTTTAATTTACATTCTTCACTCTATGACTGCTTACTGCGTTCATTAAATGGATTGCATGGCTTCATCAATGCAGAATCAAAGGCATCTTCTCTAAGTCTTCATTGTGAATATAGTATGTAGCCTGGTTCTTTTTATTTTTATCTCCAAATTGTTGCAATGTTTCTAGAAATGTATAGGCACTGGATTAGGACTTTTAGCAGAAGTAATAGCATTATTGTCCCTTTGTGTTTAAACCCCCCCTCCCCTCCCGATTTTTAATTCTTTTTCTTTCTACTTAGGAAATGAAGATATTGATAGTCGGCTTAAGAAAATAGAACTTCGGGTATGTCAGCTGCCTTTTCTCTCAGATTAGATAATCTTAGATTTTTAACACTATTAGTAAGGCAGAATTCTTGCATATTGCTAGGTTAGAATAATTAAGAAATATATTATTCCCCTACTTTCAGAAAATGGAAAATCCGGATGAAATAATGGAATGTATCAGCACAGACCTACATCAACTTTCCTCAGAACTCAAAGAACTATGGGAAAACTTTATAGATAACACCTTAAAGGATCCCAGTAAAAGTGAAATTGGACATAATTTAGCAAAAGAGCAAGAAGTAATGGAAGTATGTATTTATTTTTTTATTTTATTTTGCAGTTGTAATGGAAATATTATGTAGTAACTATTAAGTTAAGTTTTACTTTGCTTTGGGTGGTCTATTTCTGAAGATCAATATTATATTTATTTGTATTAAACTCAGGAGCATCGTTGTAGACAGAATTTCCTCTCTTCAATACATCCTCGACAAGCAGCATTTGAATGTTCAGATAAGTAAGTAGATATAATAACAACAATAATAATAATATTTTTATATCTAAGAGTCTCAACAATGTTGACTACACCTAGCTTATTTTTGTTGATGTATGTATTGTTATTTTTATCTCTATTATTGTAATAATTTGCTAACATTTAAATATGCTTGTAAGCATATTTAAATATTAAATGTGTGAAGCATATTTAAACACTGAGGCAGCAATTGGTACATCTGAAGGACCCAATACCTAAACACAAGAAAAGCGACATCATATACGCAGTGCAGTGCAGTGAAGTATGCTCTGATTTGTATGTGGGGGAGACCAAACAGGAACTGCATCAACGTATAGCCCAGCACAGAAGAGCCAATTCCTCGGGTCAGGACTCAGCCATGTACCTGCATCTTAAGGATAAAGGACATACCTTTGAAGATTGTAATGTTAACATATTGGCAAAGGAACTTTACTGGTTCAAGAGAGGTGTTAAGGAGGCATAGGGAGATGGGAAAAAGAAGGCACTAAAGAGGAGTCCACTCCACAGAAATTATAGACAATTTTATTTGTGATCCACACATCACACGTGTGGATGTGTGGATCACAATAAAATTGTTATAATTTCTTGGAGTGCGACCCTCTATTGCCTTTTTCCTGTAAAGCTACTGGTTCCAAAGGGAAGAACCCACAAGGCGTCTGCACCCACAGTAAGACAGAGTGCACCTCCACCATTGTTTATCTATTTAGAGGGAGATGGGAGGAGGGGAGAGAGTAATAAAATTTAACAGATACTCATAACATTGTTAGACATTTGACAAAGTGACTTCTAAATGCAAATCGGAGAAAATCAAAATAAATGATTGACCTACCAACCTAATATTAATAGATAAATGACAACTGATTTGATGCAATATATTGTTTTTGATGTTAATTTCAATGATTAATTGATATCCAAGAGATGATGTAGCATAAATGTTAAACAAACCATGTGATAGTGGTGAATGCAATGTCAATTCTATTTTATTTTATGAAAATTGAATAAAACTTTTATGGTATAAAAAAAAAAGAAGTCATTAGTACATACATAGCGCAAAAACGAATATTTTCCTTTATTGCATTGGGTGCCTGCTGCTGTTAATGGAAACAGCGTAGTGTGGGTTTGGCTTTTTCTTTGGCCATTAGCGCCCTTTACTGCATCTCCCTCTAGTTCTTATATTTAAAGCAGTTTTTTTCCTGTGGCACACTTGGAAATGCAATGTGTACTGGCAGCACATATTAATGTTGGATTAAATATTGTAATGACCATTTCCTTACAGTTACACTACATTGCTTCATTGAAATGTTATCATAAAATATATTGCAATAAAAAATTTTCTTGTAACATTCATCCCAACATTGAAATAGTCATCATACCAGTACAAGGAACCTATTGTAAAGAAAGTATATACTAAATATACGAGAATCACTGAACTCAACACAAAATATATAAGGAACGTGAAGTTTCTAATGAGTTTGCAGTGATTTGCTTTGAGAGTGTGCTTCTACTTCCCCATATTAACAACAGCCTGGGTAATGAATCCATTCCAGTCTACCTAGGGAAAGTGCAAAAAAAATACACAGACACAAGGAACTACATTATATTTTGTTCATTAATGTTTATTAATTTTTTTAATACATTTTGTAAAACAGAATAAACATACAACTGGGATAATAAGTCAGGGAGGCATGTAACTGGTGATTTAAATGGTTCTCTCCATGCTACCGGACCAGAATACTTGAGACTGACAATCCTAAGAAACATCTTCAAAAAGATTATAGAAGACAGAACCGTCAAGTGGGCTTCTGTTCCATGAAAGATTTTTGTTGTCCATGGAAGATCAAAATGGTGCATCATAACAACCAAATTGCAGTTTTTGTTCTTTACAACTGGCAAAGCAGGTTTTCAACACACCATTTCCGTGTAAACTTGGCCTAAAAGAAATAAACAGATTTGTACTGTTAATTAGTTTGTGTTCACTTCACACAGAGAGACGGGGGAGAAATGTAATTTTATAATGGGTAGTACATTTACACACATTTAGCATTAAGGTGCAAAAGAATAAGTCATAGCAGGGCATATGTCTCTTTTAAATGAAAGAAAAATATTATACGGTTCATATCACCTTTTGTCTCACCCTTTCCCCCTAGACTGTAAAGGGCCCTCTTTCCTATTGTATCAGAGCATTGCTGTAAATAACTCTTCACTCTATGTACTTATTATATGCATAACCTTGTATTTCATTTGTATGACTTGTATAGTATTTATTACCCATGTATGTAATGTATGACTGTAATCCTCATAATCATAAAAATTATTATAATATACTAATAGAAATAAAGTCATTGTATAAGGGAGATTCATACCATAGCTAGGCACACATAAGAAGATCACAGTAGTTAGGATAATTAGGACAGACTAAAAAACAACACGTTATTTTGCTGCTAAAGTCTATTAATATTTAGTATATTCCTACCTGTTTGATTACCATTCAGAGCAGCTTTACACATTTCAATGCGTGCAGAATGATAGGGAACCACAAAATCCTGCATACAGCCAACAAGGATGATGTTCTTAAAGTATTCCAAGCCTGTGATAAAAGCATTATTATTACTGTGTGAACATGGTTTATAATACTTTATGATTGTATTTCCTCTAATTAAAGTTCCATACAGAACTGTCTAAAGTGTCTCAGTTGACTTTTATTGCAGAATCAATATGTCAATATGGAGTCTCCCAGGATGCAGTGACCCCTCTGCACCTCATACTGCATTACATGAAAGGTACATAGTGTCAGGGGATCACAAAATCATGCATTTAAAGTTAAATAAATGCATTTGTTTATCCCAAATAATTTAATATGACAAAGTATAACACAGTGTAGAAATAATGAAAAATATTTCCATACCTGGCTTCTTGCTTAAATTGTATATAAAGGTTTGTCTAGGATCCGGATGATCGCGCATCGCCATCTGATAAGGCGTCGCCCGTTCTTAAACTGTAAAAAGCGAATCCTGGAAAATAAAACATGAATGTATAGATTAGGGGTTTTCTTCTCCATAAATAGAAAATATTTTGAAAATTTAAGGTCATTACATTTTTTAAAAATGTATAATATTTACCTGCTCTAATGTGGATTTTTATTATATATACATCCCAGATGTGGCCCACATAGAGAAGTAGTATGCAGTTTGGAGTGGTAATCCTTAAATCCAGGTTTTGCAAGGAGTGAACGAATGATCAGATTGCCTAAGGAATGACCAATGAAACTGGGAGATGGAATGAAAAAAATGTTATATGTCAATAAAACCACTTCTGACTAGTACAATTTGTTTGTTTTTACAGGCACTTTATCTGGTCACTAAACACACACCTATTCCTAAATCCATTAATTAAATATGTATATTAAAACATACAATCAGACAAAAGCAATACGTTCTTAATAATTCTCTAATAAACACCCCAAAGCATTGGCATGCAGTGGGCACTATAAATTCTGAAAGTCAATATAGTATCATCATGGCACTGTAATATAACGCAATATAGTTTACTTTCAGTAAAGATTCTTTAAGAAACATTAATGACTGGTGTTCAAATAGGACTTTTAGTTTTTAAATAAAGAACATGTTTTAACTGAATCTTAACATTTGGGTGGCTTTTACCTGATTCGGCACATTGTCCTTGGTACTGATAAAGTTAATTACTTCAGATAAAAGATTATCACCCAGAGTCTCAATATCACAAAACGTTTTGCCAACCTGTAAATGCATACAAATTGTTAGGTCAATAAGCTAAGTTGTAGTATATATGTTATCTGTCTTTTTCAATCTTTCAGCTGCATAAATGAACTTTAACAACCAACTTACATTATTAGCGGACAGTAGGGGCACAGTTTCCTCTGCTTCAAGTCTACATTTGATAAAATGTAGAAAAGCTTTTAATTCAAATGTAGAAGCTATAACAGTAACAGAGAAGAGATAAAATTAGAAAACAGGGTCATGTAAATATAAACCTATCTATAAAATATTTAGGGAAAAATATTATGTAAAAAATAAATAATTACCTCCAAGACCATGAACACAAACGATCAAGTGTTTTCCTCTTTTGTGGACAGTTTCCTTCCTGTTGATGTCCGGCACATTTGTTGAAATCTCTAAATCATCAGTGCTTTGAAATAACGTAGATATATCTATTTCAATTCAAAGCCAGAATGTTTGTCAAGACTCTATGTCTTCTGAGGTAGCAGTGATCTTCAGGTCAAAGCTAACATTCGGCTTTGGAACATTCATGTCTTGAGTTGCAATAGTGGAAGATATTTTATGATCATCTATTTCTTCTGGTTACAGTTGGAGGGTAGCTCAGACACCTCTAATTCTAGAGACTCAAGGACTACAATATTTTTATCTTCGAACATAGAGCTAGAATGTTGTTTTTGATGCAATTTGGAAGACCTGTTATAATTAGCTTTTTCTTCAGATTCTGAGCTGGATGGTCGAGAGGTTCTGTTTAATTTACAAACATGGAAACATTATTTAATAATTAAAAACATTCCTAAAGTAGATTTTTCTAAAAATTTAAATTAGACATAACATAGCTACCACTTAATCCTAAAAAATTTAATCTGTAAGTTATGACTAGAACTTCACTGGATCAAGAGAACAATAGACTCTTCACCATAAATGTGGTCAGATTCTTTAGTAATTATGTACCCTGGAAAATCCCAATTAGCATATCACAGCAAGGTGTTAAGGGCGTGATTGGATAGTGGCTAAGAGGTGTTATAGGAAAGCCCAGAGTAAGGTGTTAAAACAGCATTGTACATGGCAGACAGTTGGTGTCGAACCCCCCACCTCTATTTAGGCTTGGTTTCTTTATTTTCACATAAATAGCCTCCTTAACACCTCCTTGACCACATAAGTTCCTTTGCCAATATGTTAACATTACAATCTTCAAGTATGTCCTTTATCCTTAAGATGCAGGTACATGGCTGAGTCCTGACCCGAGGAATTGGCTCTTCTGTGCTGGGCCATACATTGATGCAGTTCCTGTTTGGTCTCCCCCACATACAAATCAGAGCATACTTCACTGCACTGCACTGCGTATATGATGTCGCTTTTCTTGTGTTTCGGTATTGGGTCCTTCAGATGTACCAATTGCTGCCTCAGTGTTTAAATATGCTTCACACATTTAATATTTAAATATGCTTTACAAGCATATTTAAATGTTACAAAATTACAAATAGAGATAAAATAACAATACA
Organism: Hymenochirus boettgeri; assembly: GCA_019447015.1. Taxonomy (NCBI): domain Eukaryota; kingdom Metazoa; phylum Chordata; class Amphibia; order Anura; family Pipidae; genus Hymenochirus; species Hymenochirus boettgeri. The sequence continues at coordinate 54,111 of JAACNH010001198.1, forward strand.
TACATCAACAAAATAAGCTAGGTGTAGTCAACATTGTTGAGACTCTTAGATATAAAAATATTATTATTATTGTTATTATATCTACTTACTTATCTGAACATTCATGCTGCTTGTCGAGGATGTATTGAAGAGAAATTCTGTCTACAACGATGCTCCTGAGTTTAATACAAATAAATATAATATTGATCTTCAGAAATAGACCACCCAAAGCAAAGTAAAACTTAACTTAATAGTTACTACATAATATTTCCATTACAACTGCAAAATAAAATAAAAAAATAAATACATACTTCCATTACTTCTTGCTCTTTTGCTAAATTATGTCCAATTTCACTTTACTGGGATCCTTTAAGGTGTTATCTATAAGTTTTCCCATAGTTCTTTGAGTTCTGAGGAAAGTTGATGTAGGTCTGTGCTGATACATTCCTTATTTCATCTTGATTTTCCATTTTCTGAATAAGGGGAATAATATATTTCTTAATTATTCTAACCTAGCAAATGCAAGAATTCTGCCTTACTAATAGTGTTAGAAATCTAAGATTATCTAATCTGAGAGAAAAGGCAGCTGACATACCCGAAGTTCTATTTTCTTAAGCCGACTATCATATCTTCATTTCCTAAGTAGAAAGAAAAAGAATTAAAAATCGGGAGGGGAGGGGGGGTTAACACAAAGGGACAATAATGCTATTACTTCTGCTAAAGTCCTAATCCAGTGCCTATACATTTCTAGAAACATTGCAACAATTTGGAGATAAAAATAAAAAGAACCAGGCTACATACTATATTCACAATGAAGACTTAGAGAAATGCCTTTGATTCTGCATTGATGAAGCCATGCAATCCATTTAATGAACGCAGTAAGCAGTCATAGAGTGAAGATGTAAATTAAAGGCATGGCGAAGGAAACATTCTTCTGGTGTTTTCCCCTAAACAGACAAAGAGAGATGACCGTAGCACAACTTGGTAAATAGTGCAGTTGAATCCTTTGCATGTAACCCATATAACTTTTTTGGCATTAGGTAAATGTTAGGCATAAATGTAGAAAAGTTCGTAATGAGGGACGCACTCACATTCTTCTTAAAATATTTATTATCAAGATATGTACACAACGTTTTGTTGTGCCCCTTCGTCAGGTGTATCCTGATAAGGGGCCCGCAGCAGAAACATTGTGCACGTATCTTTCACAATAAATATTTTAAGAGAATGTGAGTCTGTCCCTCATTCTGAACTTTTCTGTATATAACAGCTGGAGGTTGTTGACAGCACTGTGGGTACAGCACCCACCATAAATAGTTGAAGTGAAAGGAGAACTCCCAATCTAGGCATGAATGTAACCTTCTTTACTTACATGGCCTGCCATTTTCTTTTTAATTTTTTTTCAAAAAATTTTTTCCTGAGATGGAATGGAAGTCCATTTCTTTTTTGCTGGAAGTAATCTATCATACCATTTCTTTTTCTTTCGAAAGCTTAAAAAAACAATATTTTATAAATATTTTACTATATTCCTACCACCATATTTTTATCAGTAGATTACATTTTTAAAGTTCCTTTTGTAAAAGGGTTTAGCGAAATACTAGATCACTTACTACTTTTACTCTCCAGTAAAAACAGTTATGACTAGATACTTACATTGGATCAGAGAGAACAATAGACTCTTCACTATAAATGTGGTCAGATCTTTAACCTCTGAACTAGAAGATTTGCTTGCACGACTTATAGATATTATCTCTGATATACTTTCTGAACAATTATATTCACATCCTTGTTTTCATTCTTTGATAATTCTTTTACTTGTTCTTGATCATCTATTCCTGTTCAGAAGTTGAGACACTTTCTATTATGATTTCTTGCTCTAGGGTCTCAATCTCTACCACCGATCCTTTATCATTTTCATTGTTGTGCTGTTGTTGGAATCCAACGTTCCAAATTAAGATGATTGGGCCTGTTTAGATCTACATAATAGATTTAAGGGAAAAAATCACCATAACTAATGAACATTTAGTAGTGACTACTTTATAAACTGTACAAAATTGTTTTCATACCTCCTGTACATCATGTGAATAATTATCCTCAATATGAAAGGGATTGATTAACTTCATTTTCTTTGTTTTTTGAATTTTACAGAGAATGGTGGAAGAGAACTCAAGCGCATTGTGCTTATAACTTTTTTGCATAGTTGAAGATGCTTCTTGCCACTGTATAGAGAAAAAAAACATGTTAACAAACAATGACTTGAGGTTGTAATTATTTAGAACATAAACACATATCACAGTAAATGTTAGTTAAGATATTTAGGAAAAAATATGGTTATGGCTAAGTAGTCTATTAATAGCCTAAACTCAACAAGGTCTTCCTTGGGCAGTTGCAGGTTAAATCGTTAATAACGCGTATCCTCTATTATTACAGATGTTCTTTGTCACATAGTTTTGCAAAATATGTTTCCCTCCCTAATATGTCGTAATACAAAAATGACTGCAGTTTTACAGAGACTGTAAAAAGTCTCTATCTCAAGTTATGCTGATATTTAAATGTTATATCTGTTGTATTCAGAGATCAACTGGACTTGAAGTATAGTTCTTGAAGACGTTTCACTAGTCATCTGACTGGCTTTCTCAATTTAGAATGACTTGTACGAATCTTGGCAATTATGTACCCTGGAAAATCCCAATTAGCATATCACAGCCAGTGTTAAGGGCGTGATTGGATAGTGGCTAGAGGTGTTAAAGGAACGCCCAAGTAAGGTGTCAAAACAGCATTGTACATGGCAGACAGTTGGTGTCGAACCCCCCCACCTCTATTTAGGCTTGGTTTCTTTATTTTCACATAAATGGCCTCCTTAACACCTCTCTTGAACCAGTAAGTTCCTTTGCCAATATGTTAACATTACAATCTTCAAAGGTATGTCCTTTATCCTTAAGATCAGGTCATGGCTGAGTCCTGACCGAGGAATTGGCTCTTCTGTGCTGGGCCATACGTTGATGCAGTTCCTGTTTGGTCTCCCCCACATACAAATCAGAGCATCCTTCACTGCACTGCACTGCTATATGATGTCGCTTTTCTTGTGTTTGGTATTGGGTCCTTCAGATGTACCATTGCTGCCTCAGTGTTTAAATATGCTTACACACATTTAATATTTAAATATGCTTTACAAGCATATTTAAATGTTAGCAATTATTACAATAATAGAGATAAAATAACAATACATACATCAACAAAAATAAGCTAGGTGTAGTCAACATTGTGAGACTCTTAGATATAAAAATATTATTATTTTGTTATTATATCTACTTACTTATCTGAACATTCAAATGCTGCTTGTCGAGGATGTATTGGAGAGGAAATTCTGTCTACAACGATGCTCCTGAGTTTATACAAATAAATATAATATTGATCTTCAGAAATAGACCACCCAAAGCAAAGTAAAACTTAAAATTAGTTACTACATAATATTTCCATTACAACTGCAAAATAAAATAAAAAATAAATACATACTTCCATTACTTCTTGCTCTTTTGCTAAATTATGTCCAATTTCACTTACTGGGATCCTTTAAGGTGTTATCTATAAAGTTTTCCCTAGTTCTTTGAGTTCTGAGGAAAGTTGATGTAGGTCTGTGCTGATACATTCCATTATTTCATCCGGATTTTCCATTTTCTGAAAGTAGGGGAATAATATATTTCTTAATTATTCTAACCTAGCAATGCAAGAATTCTGCCTTACTAATAGTGTTAGAAATCTAAGATTATCTAATCTGAGAGAAAGGCAGCTGACATACCCGAAGTTCTATTTTCTTAAGCCGACTATCAATATCTTCATTTCCTAAGTAGAAGAAAAGAATTAAAATCGGAGGGGGGGGGGGGAATAAACACAAAAATGCTACGACTTATGCTAAAAGTCCTAATCCGTGCCTATACATTTCTAGAAACATTGCAACAATTTGGAGATAAAATAAAAAGAACCAGGCTACATACTATATTCACAATGAAGACTTAGAGAAGATGCCTTTGATTCTGCATTGATGAAGCCATGCAATCCATTTAATGAACGCAGTAAGCAGTCATAGAGGAAGAATGAAATTAAAGGCATGGCGAAGGAAACATTCTTCTGGTGTTTTCCCCCTAAAAACAGACAAAGAGAGATGACCTGTAGCACACTTGGTAAATAGTGCAGTTGAATCCTTTGCATGTAACCCAATATACTTTTTTGGGCATTAGGTAAATGTTAGAGCATAATGTAGAAAGTTCGTAATGAGGGCGCACTCACATTCTTCTTAAAATATTTATTATCAAAGATATGTACTCAACGTTTTGTTGTGCCCCTTCGTCAGTGTATCCTGATGAAGGGGCCCGCAACAGAACATTGTGCACGTATCTTTCACAATAAATTTTTTAAGAAGAATGTGAGTATGTCCCTCATTCTGAACTTTTCTGTATATAACAGCTGGAGGTGTTGACAGCACTGTGGGTACAGCACCACCATAAAATAGTTGAAGTGAAAGAGAACTCCCAATCTGGGCATGAATGTAACCTTCTTTACTTACTGGCCTGCCATTTTCTTTTTAAATTTTTTTCCAAAAAATGTCTTTTCCTGAGATGGAATGGAAGTCCATTTCTTTTTGCTGGAAGTAATCTATCATACCATTTCTTTTCTTTCGAAAGCTTAAAAAACAATATCGTTATAAATATTTTACTATATTCCTACCACCATATTTTTTATCAGTAGATTACATTTTAAAGTTCCTTTTGTAAAAGGGTTTAGCGAAATACTAGATCACTTACTACTTTTACTCTCTCCAGTAAAACAGAAACAATAAGATATTAATATATGGGCTATAACCCACCAGCAGCTCTTCTACTGTCTACACGGCATATTACTGGAAATAGTAAAGGAACCTAAAATGCAGATTGGTGTCAATCTATGGAGGTACATTTTACAAAGATGGTGCTGAGGCTTTGTGTATTTACCTTATTAATGGCGGGTTCAGAGCAAGTAAAGAACCATGAACTTCAATAAATATGGATGAAAGGTTGACATAATCAAATGTAACTTCCATGCAGTTGTGAAGGCCATTGCAGATATCTAAATCCATTATCAAATCTCGGCTCCTGAGAAGTGACCAATCTTGTGGCTCTGGCTGGCTGATAATATATAATACCGTAAATGATATTTTTAAACATATCCAAATGAAATTGTTTTTCAAATACAACCACATATTCAGAGCTATATATATTCATTTTAACATCTCTACTTACAAGATCCTTGTAAAATACAATATAAAGGACAGTTGGAATTTCATGTTAACAGTTTCTTTAATCTGTCAAAACAAAACACGAAAAATACCATTAGGAAATATGCAATGGGAAACACAATTAACTAAATAAATAATTTCACAAAATTGGCACTTACATTTTCTTCATTCAGGAGCATCTGGATCTTATAGAAAATTGTTTCATTAATTCCAACCGTCCTACATTTAAATATGTTAATTTGTTTGCTTGAAACTTCTGTATCATTGATGGAAACGAAGTCACCTAGAATTGGAATATTTATATTATTTAAAGCAATTGTGAGTCTGAGCATAGGAACAGAAACCTTTTCACAAGTATGCATATTTTTTCCCCCGAAAGTTTTATTGTGAGAAATCAAATAAACATTTCAAAGGAAAAACAAGACAGTAATACTGTGTGTACAAATAAAAAAGAAAAAAGGGAAGGGAAATTCCACAGCAGGGGTGAAACTTTTGGCACATTGTGTCTCACATTGATTTTTAATAAACAAAAATATAAACTATATCAACAATATACCAGGTTATTCAATAAAAGTTCTTATCGTTTAAAATGGTGCTAATTTTGCCCCAACCAATCAGATGTAGCTTTCAAATGTTAAATAATATCTGATTGGTTGGGGCAAAATTAGCACCATTTTAAACGATAAGAACTTTTATTGAATAACCCTGACAGTCTTCTATAGTCTAGAATGCATACAAATAATAAATTGCAATAGTCCCTTGAATATAAAAGGTGATACTCGGCCTGCTGCACACCCTGGCCCCCATATCCTGAATGATTCAACAGGTTAAAAAGTGGGGATTCATTAGTCTCGGTTGGTGGGGATGTATGTAAATTATTTAGAGCCAGGGGTACTAGTTGTTATTCGATTCCCACCGACATCAGTCATAATATATAGCCAGGAATTCCACACCTCATTTATTTAACTGATTGAACCTTTAATAAAGTGAGATAGGCGTTCGTTTTCACAGATCCACCAGATTAATTGAGTTTCTGAGGGGGAAGGTTGTTTCCAGGTTGCAGCCAGAAGGCTATGGGTAGCTGCGCAAAAGCTATGTATAAGTTTATTATTTGGTTTTGACAGGTGGGATATATCCCTATTAAATGAAGCCCTCCAGGATCTAGGGTTATGGAGAAGTAGAGTTTTATGGATTAGGCTCTTCATGTTGCCGACAGTCTTTTGGTCTCTCGCGCAGCTCTGAATCTTAAGTCAGGGGGTTTAAGGGTGAGGAAGCGGACCAATATAGTAATCTGGTAGTACTATCATTTTAACGCTGTTGATTCTCCAAAGAGAGAGAGGTGTAATTGGTCCAGGTTGTTAGTTGCGATGTTAGTGTTTTGATTAATGGGGTGTAATTATTGGTATATAGGAGGTTGGATCTGTGCTGATCTTAATACCGAGGTATGTGAAATAGGAGGGGACCCAGGAGAAGTCAAAATTCAGCTTTAACTTTGTGGTAGTGGGGGGAGATGGACAGGAGAATTACAGATTTAGTATTGTTAATTTGAAGCCGGAGAGTGTGCTAAATTCGGAGAGGTGGGAGCATAGATGTGGGAGTGAGGTTAGGGGGTGGGTTAGTGTGAAGCAATGCATCTTCTGCGAAAGGGAGAGTTTATATTCTGACTTGAATATCTGTATCCCTGATATTTTTTAGTCATTGTGTATATGTGTGGCAAGAGGTTCCATGCACAGGCGAACAATAGGGGGATAATGGGTAGCCCTCCTAGTCTCAGTACCATTTTTATTGGGATGGATTGAGAAGAGAAGCCCCATTTTTGATAAAGTAGTGTGTTGCAGTGTGGTTTACATATATACCCAGTCTATTCTATCAAACTCTTTAGCATTTAGGAGAGCAAAATGTGAGAGTTGCGAGGAGTGACAGTGATGGGCTAGTTGAATTGTGCGTCTAATATGTCGAGGGTTTCTCTGCCGGGGATGAAGCCAGTTTGATCCTTGTGTATCAAGTATGGGAAGCTGTTGGTTCAGTCTGTTGGCTAAAATCTTAGTGAAATGTCGGTGTTGATAAGGGAGATTGGTCTATAGCTAGAACATTGAGTGGTGTCTTTGCCTTCCTTGGAATAACTACGATATTGATTCGGAGTAGGTCGGTTGAGAGGGTAGCGGAAGTATGCTATTTTAATACTATAATTATGCTTGGGGTTAACATCTAAAATATACAATGTCGGCAAAGAAAAATTTATTCTATATACATAGAAGCTATAAATGTTAATAATTAGAATCCATTAGAATATAAGAAATGTGATTAATCCAATACCTTCAAAGTTAAAAGTCTTGTTTCAACTTTATGCGGAATACTTGATGGAATTTTTAGGGCCGTCCTGATTTGATAAGACCTAACAAAAAAGAGAATGTCCATAAAATAATCCTTGCATTGAACCAATGAGGGAGCAGTTAGGGCAGATATTCAATATTCACATCCAAGCAAAATGATTTGAATGTGTATATTAACAATATTCCTACTAACAAAGAAGCTATATAGATTACTACATGTCCCTTTGGAAAATTCTAAAGACAATATTTTGTATTAAACATACCTGTATGCTGCTAAATTCACGCTACAAAACTTCTGCACTGAATACAAAATTCAGCCGTTGCTTGAATTTGCTCATTTAATAATAATAATGAAAGGTCCTAAAAAAAACCCAAAGAAAAATGAATTTAATATGATATAACAGAAACTGACTAATTAGAAGACTTGTTAATATGATAGTTCTTCATGTAGCTATAATTAATATTAGCAAACCTGAAAAATACATTATAATGATGGAAAACTAGGATAAATAAAGGTTTAAAGATGTTTTTAAAATGTCAAATCTATTAAAATAGATTTTCCACCAAAAAAATCTTTATACAGTGCAAGAATATTGTTTAGTTTACCTTCTGTCCTCCTAATTATTGATTGAAATCAAAACAATACCAACCTGATAGAAAATCTTTTTTAAAAGACCAAAATAGTGAGAGAAAAGGCTTTACGCTCAGAATATGCAAATATGGAATGGAGACTTCTGGGTAATTTCCATGTTATATAGTCTGTTATGATTCACTAAACTCTCTTGTTACCATGGTTTCCAGTCCCAGAAACATCACTGACCACATAATCACATGACAGTAAGCACTGTTATATTTTATATAATAAACTACTGTACGCATGCCCAATTATAGCCTTTGAAGTTATGTTATGTCCATTGAAGTATCTTTGTTGAGTTATGTATGTAAACTAGAATTGAGTTAAAATTAATGGGATAGACAGAATACTTGTCTATAATGAGGTAATAATGCACTTACTGAACTAGATTACTCTAGGACTATTAATAGCGATGTCCTTACTAGTCTAGGTTGCATGTTACATGCAAATTCTAGCAATCCGTAATAGCTGTATAATGAATGGGCACATGCTAATCTTCCGTTACATGATCCTATGATTCATGTAATCACTTTGCACCTCAGATTTGATTTGTCTTGTCCTATTGTAAAGAGTCACACTTTACAGTTTCCAACTCCACATACATCTATCCTATCTGAGCAGCGACCCCCGCCGCTGATCATTTAGGCCTGGGCCGCTCTTAGGCAAAAATCTATGGCGCCTATTTAACCAGGCACCCAGTGTTCTCCCTAGCATCTCCCTGTCAGCTTTTACTTGCTGTGTTAGAACTGCTCTCCCTGTTCTGCTGTAATGTGTAACATTGTAGTGTAGTACAGACCCTGAACTCAGCTCCCTCTACTTGAATACAATGTTACAAATGAACTGAAGGTGAAGAAAGGAGGGAGGATGAGCTCAGCTGATAGTACTGAGAGATCAGTTTTAAATGCCAGGTAAAAGCTGCTGAAGACTTTATACAGTGACCTGTGACTATTATTATTATTAAAATACATAAGGAAACATACATGTTACATACTAGGGTAGTGCAAGTAATACAAGTGCAAAAATGTAAGTGCTGGTCTAGCAGCATTCAGTGTGGTAATTACAGCATTACTGTGGTACAATAGGATGGAGGACCTTGCCCGAGAGCTTACAGTCTAGAGGAGGGGGATGAAACATAAGGTGACTAGCAGCATATGAGATCCCTATCCCTGCCTCTTTTCTTCCCTCCACCCAACTTTGCATTAGAACTAAAGGCTGGTACATACCATGCAATATTTTGATCCGATCGACCAAAGTTTAGTGTATAATTGCATGGTTTTTTCCGCCGTGTCAGACCGACCGTTTGTCCAAATCAGACAAAAGCATGATCAGATATGGCGGAAAACCACGTCCGATCGTGCGGCCCTCTATGGACCACATGCTCGGTTCAGTGAACTATGGGCCAAATAATCGCATGGGTTTTCAGGTGTGTCTGATCATGCTTTTGTCCGATTTGGACAAACAGTCGGTCAGACACGGTGGAAAACCACGTGCGATCCGTGTGTCCTCTATGGATCACACACTCGGTTGCGGTAAACTATCGGCCGCGGCCACTATGCCGCGACCAAAGTCCCTCCAATTAGAACTTTGAGTAGGTTAGGAGTGAACATTCAATGAGGAGACATGAAACACAGGTACACACTGTATATCATGTCAATGCTGGCAGCTGAATGGGTTGAAGGTAAAACTCTTCTGCACTGAGGGTTAATGGTAATACTTTGTTTGCACTGAAAGTGGTAATGGCAATACTCTGGGAGGTCTGCTGCACTGAAGTGTAAATGACAAAAGTCTGGAAATTGCTGGCACTGAAAGTGTTAATGCCAATACTCTTGGAGGCTAGGCCACAATATACACTTTAATAGCATGATATGATCACGCTACGGTACCCAGATGGCTAGAAACAGCCCTGATTTAGGCAGAAGGGTACTCGCACGAAACTCAGTCAACTTTAAATATATTAATGACAACTCCTGTGCAGGCCATGTATCTATGCTATCTGGTCATTATTGAATTCATATGCATTTAAAAATGCCTTTAAAGGGCTGTCCACCCCCAACACTATAGATCCCCCAATCCCCCCCCTACTGGCCCCATTGTGTATGTAGTTTAAGATCCTTACCTCACATCACCAGATTATTGAGTTTCTGAGGGGGAGGTTGTTCAGGTTGCAGCCAGAGCTAGGGTAGTGCCGAAAAGCTATGTATAAGTTTATTATTTGGTTTTGACAGGTGGGATATATCCCTATTAAATGAAGCCCTCCAGGGATCTAGGGTATGGGAGAATGTAGAGTTTATGGATTAGGCTCTTGCATGTTGCCGACAGTCTTTGGTCTCTGCGCAGCTCTGAATCTTAAGTCAGGGGGGTTTAAGGGTGAGGAAGCGGAACAGATATAGTAATCTAGGTAGTACTATCATTTTACGCTGTTGATTCTCCAGAAGAGAGGAGGTTGTAATTGGTCCAGGTTGTTAGTTGCGATGTTAGTGTTTTGATTAATGGGGTGTAATTATTGGTATATAGGGAGGTTGGATCTGTGCTGATCTTAATACCGAGGTATGTGAAATAGGAGGGGACCAGGAGAAGTCAAAATTCGCTTTAATAGCTTTGTGGTAGTGGGTGGGAGATGGACAGGGAGAATTACAGATTAGTATTGTTAATTTTGAAGCCGGGAGAGTGTGCTAAATTCGGAGAGGGGGAGATAGATGTGGGAGTGAGGTTAGGGGGTGGGTAGTGTAGCAATGCATCTTCTGCGAAGAGGGAGAGTTATATTCTGACTTGAATATCTGTACCTGATATTTTTTAGTCATTGTGTATATGTGTGGCAAGAGGTTCCATGCACAGGGCGAACAATAGGGGGATAATGGGTAGCCCTGCCTAGTACCATTTTTTATTGGGATGGATTGAGAAGAGAAGCCCCATATTTGATAAAGTAGAGTGTTGCAGTGTGGTTTACATATATACCCAGTCTATTCTATCAAACTCTTTAGCATTTAGCGAGAGCAAAATGTTAGGCAGTGCGAGGAGTGACAGTGATGGGCTAGTTGAATGTGCGTCTAAATTGTCAGTGGTTTCTAGGCGGGGATGAAGCCAGTTTGATCCTTGTGTATCAAGTGTGGGAGCTGTTGGTTCAGTCTGTTGGCTAAAATCTTAGTGAAATGTCGGTGTTGATAAGGGAGATTGGTCTATAGCATAGAACATTGAGTGGTGTCTTTGCCTTCTGGGAATAACTACGATATTGATTCGGAGTAGGTCGGTTGAGAGGGTAGCGGAAGTATGCATATTTTAATACATATAATTATGCTTGGGTTTAAAGCATCTAAAATATAACAATGTCGGCAAAGAAGAATTTATTCTATAACATAGAAGCTATAAATGTTAAATAATTAGAATCCATAGAAATAAGAAATGTGATTAATCCAATACCTTCAGAAGTTAAAGTCTTGTTTCAACTTTATGCGGAATACTTGATGGAATTTTTAGGGCCGTCCTGATTTGATAAGACCTAACAAAAAAAGAGAATGTCCATAAATAATCCTTGCAATGAACCAATGAGGGAGCAGGTTAGGGCAGATATTCAAATTCACATCCAAGCAAAATGATTTGAAGTGTAGGAATATTAACAAATATTCCTACTAACAAAGAAGCTTTAGATTACTACATGTCCCTTGTGAAAATTCTAAAGACAATAGTTGTATTAAACATACCTGTATGCTGCTAAATTCACGCTACAAAACTTCTGCAGCTGAATACAAAATTCAGCCGTTGCTTGAATTTTGCTCATTTAATAATAATAATGAAAGGTCCTAAAAAAAACCCAAAGAAAAATGAATTTAATAATGATATAACAGAAACTGGACTAATTAGAAGACTTGTTAATATGATAGTTCTTCATGTAGCTATAATTAATATTAGCAAACCTGAAAAATACATTATAATGATGGAAACTAGGATAAATAAAGGTTTTAAAGATGTTTTAAAATGTCAAATCTATTTTTAACATATATTTTCCACCAAAAAAATCTTTATACAGTGCAAGAATATTGTTTAGTTTACCTTCTGTCCTCCTAATTATTGATTGAAATCAAAACAATACCAACCTGATAGAAAATCTTTTTTAAAAGACCAAAATAGTGAGAGAAAAAGGCTTTACAGCTCAGAATATGCAAATATGGAATGGAGACTTCTGGGTAATTTCCATGTTAAGTATAGTCTGTTATGAATTCACTAAACTCTCTTGTTACCATGGTTTCCAGTCACAGAAACATCACATGACCACATAATCACATGACAGTAAGCACTGTTATATTTTATATAATAAACTACTGTACGCATGCCCAATTATAGCCTTTGAAGTTATGTTATGCTCCATTGAAAGTGATCTTTGTTGAGTTATGTATGTAAACTAGAATTGAGTTAAAATTAATGGGATAGAACAGAATACTTGTCTATAATGAGGTAATAATGCACTTACTGAACTAGATTACTCTAGGACTATTAATAGCGATGTCCTTACTAGTCTAGGTTGCATGTTACATGCAAATTCTAGCAATCCGTAATAGCTGTATGAATGGGCACATGCTAATCTTACGTTACATGATCCTATGATTCAGTAATCACTTTGCACATCAGATTTGATTTGTCTTGTCCTATTGTAAAATGAGTCACACTTTACAGTTTCCAACTCCACATACATCTATCCTATCTGAGCAGGCGACCCCCGCCGCTGATCATTTAGGCCTGGGCCGCTCTTAGGCAAAAATCTATGGCGCCTATGTTAAACCAGGGCACCCAGTGTTCTCCCTAGCATCTCCCTGTCAGCTTTTACTTGCTGTGTTAGAACTGCTCTCCCTGTTCTGCTGTAATGTGTAACATTGTAGTGAGTACAGACCCTGAACTCAGCTCCCTCTACTTGGATACAATGTTACAAATGAACTGAAGGTGAAGGAAGGAGGGAGGATGAGCTCAGCTGATAGTACTGAGGAGATCAGTTTTAAAATGCCAGGTAAAAGCTGCTGAAGACTTTATAACAGTGACCCTGTGACTATTATTATTATTAAAATACATAAGGAAAACATACATGTTACATACTAGGGTAGTGCAAGTAATACAAAGTGCAAAAAATGTAAGTGCTGGTCTAGCAGCATTCAGTGTGGTAAATTACAGCATTACTGTGGTACAATAGGATGGAGGACCTTGCCCGAGAGCTTACAGTCTAGAGGAGATGGGGATGAAACATAAGGTGACTAGCAGCTATGAGATCCCTATCCCTGCCTCTTTCTTCCCTCCACCCAACTTTGCAATTAGAACTAAAGGCTGGTACATACCATGCAATATTTTGATCCGATCGACCAAAAGTTTAGTGTATAATTGCATGGGTTTTCCGCCGTGTCAGACCGACCGTTTGTCCAAATCAGACAAAAGCATGATCAGATATGGCGGAAAACCACGTCCGATCGTGCGGCCCTCTATGGACCACATGCTCGGTTGCAGTGAACTATGGGCCAAAATAATCGCATGGGTTTTCAGGTGTGTCTGATCATGCTTTTGTCCGATTTGGACAAACAGTCGGTCAGACACGGTGGAAAACCACGTGCGATCACGTGGTCCTCTATGGATCACACACTCGGTTGCGGTAAACTATCGGCCGCGGCCACTATTGCCGCGACCAAAGTCCCTCCAATTAGAACTTTGAGTAGGTTAGGAGTGAACGATTCAATGGAGGAGACATGAAACACAGGTACACACTGTATATCATGTCAATGCTGGCAGCTGAATGGGTTGAAGGTAAAACTCTTCTGCACTGAAGGGTTAATGGTAATACATTGTTTGCACTGAAAGTGGTAATGGCAATACTCTGGGGAGGTCTGCTGGCACTGAAGTGTAAATGACAAAAGTCTGGGAAATTGCTGGCACTGAAAGTGTTAATGCCAATACTCTTGGAGGGCTAGGCCACAATACTACAAAGAAAGAGGGGAGGTAAGTAAAGTTTGGGGAACTTTCTAATAAAATAAATATTGCGGTTGGGGCTGGGGGGACAGGGGGATTGTTATAACAAAAATTTATTTCAAGGGTGGACATACCCTTTAATTATTAATTTGAAAAAGCCAAATTACTATTCTTTCTATTTCTTCTTCTTCTGATTTATTCTTCCGCTATTTTGGACCGTATCTCCTCCCACAGTTTTTGAGCTAGAGACATGAACACGGTACAGACGTGCGGGGCACATAGGAGAAGCGTGCTGTCTTCTAGCTAAGGAATCTGTGGAAGCGTTACAACGTTATCTGCGAATTTCCAGACATTTTTTCCCATAGACTATAATGGTAATAATCTTTAAATGTGGATATTTTAAAAAGTTTTTTTCATGGTCATAAATACAAATGGTGATACCTCCAACCCCCCACACAGACCCAGGTACACCCACCTACTGACCTACCTTTCCATTCCTTTGGAAGCCATATTTAAAGGGTAACTAAAATTAAAAAAAATTATTTAGATTTATCCTCAATAAAAGATAGTTTTATGGTTAAAAACACAAAAAAAGACATACCCCCAAAACCAGACCCAGGTACACAGACCTACTAATCTACTAATTCATTATGGTGGTAGCCATACTTAAAGGGTAACTAAAGTCAAAAAAACTAATTTAGATTTATTCTCAATAAAAGATAGTTTTATGGTTGTAAACACAAAAAAGACATACCCCCTCAACCAGACCCAGGTACACACACCTAATAATCTACTAATTCATTATGGTGGTAGCCATACTTAAAGGGTAACTAAAGTCAAAAAAACTAATTTAGATTTATCCTCAATAAAATATAGTTTTATGGTTGTAAACACAAAAAAGACATACCCCCTCAACCAGAACCAGGTACACACACCTACTGATTTAGTTATCCATTACTGTGGCAGCCATACTTAAAGGGTAACTAAAGTCAAAAAAATTAATTTTGATTAATAATAAAAAAGGAGAATAATATCTTTCTCTCTTGAATCTATTCCCCTCTTTATACAAGACAATATCTTGCTAGCTCTAGCCATTGCTACCTGGCATTGTTTGCTACAGCTAAGTCTGTTATCGACCAGAACCCCCTAATCTTTTTCCATTACAGATGCACTTTACACAGTGTAGGTGTAGGTGGCACAGGGATTATTTAATCCCAACTGCATCACCTTACATTTAACAACATTGAATCTCATCTGCCATTCAGCTGCCCATTTTGATAATCTATCTAGGTCTGCTTGCAGCACTTGCACTTTATTTGAAGTTTCCAAAACTCTGCATAGTTTAGTGTCATCAGCAAACACAGAGACCTTGCTCTCAATGCCCCCTTCTAAGTCATTTATAAACAGATTAAACAGAAGCGGACCCAGTACAGAACCCTGAGGCACTCCGCTTAGAACTTTAGCCCACATAGATGTAGCTCCATTTACCACCACTCTCTGCTAGCGATCCAATAACCAATTCTCTATCCATGCACAAGTGTTTTCTTCAAGGCCAACAGTCCTCAGTTTATACATTAGTCGCCTATGTGGCACAGTATCAAAAGCTTTCGCAAAATCCAAGTATACCACATCCACTGCTGTGCCTGAATTCAAATTCTTACTCACTTCTTCATAAAAACCAATTCAATTTGTCTGGCATGATTTATTTCTCATAAATCCATGCTGACTACTACTA